>UZAF01016564.1:21999-36207 GCA_900617895.1 Haemonchus placei
TTGGATACTGTGCAAATGTCTCGAGTTGCTTTAGGCCTCTGAAGACGACGAGAACGTCGAAACGTTAGGTCGTTGTGATTAATAAATGTTCCACCTAACAACCTCGCACGGCACAAGAGTATTTCAACCAAAAAGATCTATGCCATGGTTAAAGTAAGGGAGAAGTTGGAGGCTGGAACGCAATTCATTCGTTTATAACCTTTGACTTATTGGCAGTTGGTGAATTTTTTCCCTATAGTCCAGACCTGTGGGCTTCAGAAAGCGTGGCAGTCATATAGGCTGAGGTCAGGTGAATATGGAGAGAGTTTAGTATAAGGTTATACCGAGTATTTCCGGCTAGTTCTTCCACGTCCTTGTGCGGGGTGGTCGAGCATTATTCATATCACTGGAAAATTTCCTTGTAATCGGTGAGAAACGGTGCTTCGATGAGAATTGGGGGCTCGGATCACTATCTCTTTCAGCCTACAATAGTACTTTTGCGTTTACCGCAGTACACTCTTGTAGGATCTCCCAGTAAAACGCCCGGTTGAGCAGTGGAAGAATGCCCTCAAGTCTTCCTCATCGTAAGCGCCTCGCTTTATAGCGGGCTGTGGCCTTACATCCGCTGGTAGGGCAATGAGATTTCCTGTGTGGATTTTCATAGGACATTTACTTTTTACCCTCAGCCGTAATAAAGTTGTTTGCTATCGTTGTTCGCTTACAGTCGAGGAGCTTCTGACACACACTGACTCGCACTCTAGCTCCTGCTCACCCAAGGAACGGGCTATATTTGAAAAAAGTCCTGCTTTGAAGGCGGCTCCTGCGTGGAACGTCATGGACGATGGATTAGGAAGTGGAAGTCGTCTTTTTCAAATCCTCCCACTTTGAACAGGATTGCTCTGACGAGAGGCCAGAACGGTGTTCGTATTTGAGGACAGTGAACGTTTGCTTCGACTACTTTCGAGTGCCATTTACGATGAGTGTCAGGAGAGGGTCACTGCTATCAATCATTCACCACATCTCATTTCAATCCTGAGTATTGAAGCCAGCAGTTTCGTAATGGAGAAGTAGAAGGCCCCGGTAGTCGTATTGATCGGTTCGGTCGACAATTACTTGCGCCGAATGTCAAATACCAATCAGCTACACTATTGATCTATCAACAATGCCCCTCTCACTGCTATCGAATCCATAGTCCTTCTTCCTCACGTTCGCGAGCAACATGCTTTCAGGATAGAGAGGCAAAATTTTCTTAGAACTTTCCGGTCACCCTAATATTAATATATCATTCACACATCTATAAAGAGTGAACACACTTTTTTTGAACATTGTCCCTTGCCTAGCTACATTTCATCATTGGAAGAGTGAGATCGGCTGAAGAGGACTGATGTTGCCTTCTCGAGAAACGCCATCCTCCTTTTATATGTTGTTCCCAAAAGCACAAAAGCTGTTAAAATATCAGTAAGCGGTATAAATGAGCAAGTCATCAATTCTGCATAATCAAGGTTATTAGGGAAAGGAGGAAGGCATCGCTTCATCTGGCGATGCGACCGGTATAATCATATCACTGCGACCGCTGTCAAGCTTGATGAAGTAGGTAAAGCGATGAACTACCAGATATTGCTTAGGTATAGCATTTTTATTACATCTGTTCGTTTTGCTTCCCCATGAAATGTGCGCTGAACACTAGCAAAACAGTTTTGCTAACGATTGACGAATTGCAGCCTCTCTGGAGGTTCCGTCCCCTCCTTTTCTTGACTCAAGTGAATTGTCCCCTTTGTCGCATAAATGTAAATTGGGATTACGAAATCTTTGCTAGATTTCTGCATTCTGAATGAGCAGGAAAAGTGTCTCATTTAGTAAAGTACTTTACGGAACTAATTCGATTGAAATTGTGGTGCCAAAAATAGTGGTGATTTGAAAATTAATGATCATTTCAGGGTCACATATGTTCCTTTACACAATGATCTCCAATCTAAGAAGTTTAATAGGTAAAGTCGCCGTGAACAGCCGATCCTGTTATCATTCTTGCAGTTCTTCGGATTACATGGAAGTATTACAAGTCGATCAAGATGGATCAAATGGAATACATACAATTTCCCACGATTCCCCTGTAATCTTCAGGATGATATTCGATAGCAATGCGGAGAAATTTGCTCGACATTCGGTTGATAAAAGCAAGTTAATATGATCTACAATGCCCCTATGATCTCCCGTATGGTAGTAATGGTTTCAATTTGACTTGCCACTTCCTATGTTTAGTGGGTAGCACTCAATCTCCGCTAGCTAATTCCAGCAAAAACGTATAATTCAAGTCGTGGGTGTTTCAAGTCTTCTTCTTGTCGGCCTTGACCCCGCGCCGCCGCAGGGTCGCAGTTCTTGTCAGCCGCCTCCACTTCCGTCTATCAACGACATTCTGTGTCGAAACTTTAACTGTGGCGAGGTTCTTCTTGATCACGTTTCACCACATTTTTTCATTAGTTGTCCGTTTCCATTATGTCTCGAACTCAATCGTTACCTCAAAAGATGGTCTCGTGGTTTTCTCAGTACACATTCGTGTAATGACGAACGCTGCTCTTGAATAATCAGCGGATAGGGGCTGTTTGCATGACCGCCTTTCGTTTCTGATCCTGACTCTTGTGGTCTAATCGCACGAAGTTGCATGGAAGGGATATTCAGGCAAGCTGTTCAAATGTCTGTGCCATTGCATGCACTAGGCTACAGTAAGCTGCCCTCGTGTAAGGTGTGCGTCCGGTGCGAATGATGCAACTTTTACAGCTTCTACAACGCCGTGAGAGCTCGTCCACCTTTGGGTGTGTGCGTCGGCTGAGCCGATTTCAAGGCCCTTATTACGCCCTATCCAAGTCGTTTTGCAAGCCGACCCGACAGCGTCCCTCGTGCTATCCATGTGGGTCACAGGTTCATTCTAGAAAAAAATCTCAGAAACCATTCCTTCACTGCGAATATTGCTTTCAAGCGTCCTGGAGCACCGTCGGCCGCAGAGAATAACAAACTCCGTGTAGTTCATCTATCACAGCATTGTTCATACTATTGGGTTGTCCGAAAAATCTCCACCGATTTTTGACTAATCTCTGAGGGAAAATTTCTAGAAGGAGAAACCCAGTGATCAAACGATATATCCTCCATTCTGTTCAGTAAGGATTCGCCATCTTCCTGTAAGTTCCAGTATCCCACTTTCATAGAAGGTTCCAGTCTTAAAATCGAAAAACTCTCTGGTGCTTTTTGCAGTCTTCCACTAGATTGAACGATTTTCCATTCAAAGTATTCTACAGAAACCTAAACAAGTGGTATTCTGATGGTGCTATATCCGGGCTATATGGGGAATGTGGTAAGACATCTCACCCAAGCTATAGTAATACTAATGGTCAAAAATGCGTGTGGTCTAGAGGTATCCTGTTGGAAGAAAACGCTCTCATGATTGACCATTTCGAGTGGTTTCTGGTCTATCGCTGCCTCCAAATTTGCTAGCTAACTATAGTACCTGTCTGAAGCCTTCGTTTGATTATGCGACAACAACTCATGGTAAGTGATTCCCCTGAAATACCACCAGCGGCTCGGCATAGTCTTCCGTACCTGGATTTTGACTTTTGCAGCGGTTTGTGATGGCTCACTAGGGAGGCTCCACGATCGTTCCCTCTCCTCATTGTTGTACACAATCCAATTTTCGTCCTCCGTACCCATGCGTTTCAAAAACAGCTCATTTTTATTTCATATGCAACGAGTCGCACACGGAAGCGCGGTCCATCATATTGCGCTCGCTCATTTTGTGAGGTATCCAAACATCAAGGCGCTTTACAAAACCAAGTTTTTGCAGATGATCGTGGATGGGTGGTTTCGAAACACTAAGCCCTTGTGCTACTTCACGAGTAATGCTGTGTCTATTCACTTCCGTTATCATTTTAATTTGGTCGTTTTAACTGATGATAGCCCCCTGAAGGTTGCCGGTCTTCGAGGGTAAATTCACTCTGATTGGATTTCGCAAACTAGTCATGCACTGTACGTTTCTCTAGAGCATGGTCTACTCAAACGTCATGGGCGTATGTCGTTTGGCGCGGCCCCTCACACCCACCTTGCCATTGGGGCGCACAGGCTCGCAATTGCCTTCTTGGCGCCGCCCATTCGATTCGGTTTGTAAGCTGGGCAACTCGTCCAGCTCGTCCGTCCAGCTCGACATCTATTTACAATACCCCCTCCTTCTTTGACAAAGTTTCAGTAATCGGGAAACTAGCAGAGCCGAGCAAATGGTATTCAGTGTAAGTCGGTGCTTACGCCTCCTTTTGGAAGTCTCCTTCTTGGAAGTGAATACCCTATAAGACTCAACTGTTAGGCAACCAATGCCTTGGGCGGTACTCACAAATGTTTCGAGTGATGATAACACCATTATCATATGTCGTTATCAATAAACCTTGTCCTTCAAGAAGATATCACAAGTTGGGAATTCGAAATTACTGGCGGTTGGTTAACTTTTGTCGCAAATGATGTCGACCAAAGAGGTCTTTCACTGAGTTACAGATCTTGCTGGGCAGCGGTCGTAATTTAATAGCAAGAAATGAACAAATTCTCTTCTGCTTATCGTAGTGCTTCCAATGGGACCCTATCGCTGCACTTACCACTCACACATCAAAAAAATAAGGAACAATTACACCTCATAGTAAACTCATTGCTATAATAGCAATGCTATACTATAATCGGGACGCTTAGAATAAATTTAGCATAACAAATGTTGTAAAGAAAGAAGAAATGGAAATCATGTCTGAAGTTTCGAAACACTTACCACATGATAATCTGCATTTCAATGAAGTCAAAGATAGAAATAAGTATTATGCCAAACAAATGTTTTTCAAAGAAAAAACAATAAAACACTCACCACACTATTAGTCCACCAAACGCATGTACCGCAAATTACTTCGAAGTGGTAAGTATCAGGCTCCAAAACGACCATGATACTTTCACTCCATTGTAACTTAGCAGTATTCACTTGAAAATGGGTTCAAAATTCGTGAGAAGCAAAAAAAACGGCGAAAAATAGCCAAATTCGCGGTAGAAATAGACAAGATACAGGTAGGTCAATTCGGCGTCTAATTATAGCGACGTTATTGAACGGGATCAGCTGGATGGGCAGTGGGTAGGCTGGCTAGCACTGTCAGGAGGTTGAATCAGCTGAACGCGTTGCCCACTTTACAAGGCGAGTCGAATGGGCGGCAATTATGCCACGCCAAGAAGGCAGTTATAAGCCAGTTATGAGCATTGCCCCAATGGCAAGTTGGGTGCGAAGGGCCGCGCCAAACGACCGCCTCCCGTCTTTGAGAGTAAATTCACTCTGATTGGATTTCGCAAACTAGTCATGCACTGTACTTTCCTCCAGAGCATGGTCTACTCAAACGTCTTATATCTTTCTTGCGGCTTGAGTCGCACTCTAGGCCTTGCGGTAGAGGAAATACTTTAGATTCCGAGAATGCCCGCAGTGGTTTTCCATTTTCATACGAGCCCTGTACTGAAAAACTTTGACAAATGTTGACAGCATCCCAACAGGAATATAGAGGAGGACCATCGTTTTCAGAAAACATATAACTTTATGAGGTTGGTTCCTTGATCTTTTGTACAACAGTTGATAAACCCGGGGTGTCGAAAATTGGCGGAAACTTCTCGGAGAACCCAATACAACCAACAGCCAGATCACTATGTATTGAATGTCCTTCATCCTTTCGATGACTTTTCCAAGCCTGCCTACAATTATCGATTAGGCTGTATAGGTTTGGGGGCACGCTATGACACGGGATTTTTTACGTTTTGTTTAGTAGTAGTAGTAGTAGTAGTACTAAAGTGTCCAATTCATAAAATCAATAATAGCTCAGCTGAGTCTGGCGGAGAAATCAGCAGCCACCAAACTAAGGAAGGTCACCCACGGGCGTGTCAGTGGAGGTGCGAAGGATGTGTCAAAAGTTTAATTTGAAGGCAAATTCCCTTTCCCAGGATTGTCTCAGAAGTATGGATCGTATTGATTCTTTTCGATGCGTCTCGGATGTCCATATAAAGTCTCTTTCCGATGACACCCGTAGTTTTTCAGGTGCCTTCTTCTCATCGTACATAGTATTGAACCCAGTATGTCTTGGAACGGCAATTTCCGGCCTTACCAATTAGTATATCTCGCTCCCTGACCAGTAATTTTGCATCGTGGAAGACTATCGTCCGCAACTTGTCCCTGCGTTCATGGATACTGTTCTATCACTTCATTCATAAGTGTTGAACATGATGACCGTTATTGCCCAAGCAAAAAAAGATAGCGCGCACCAACAAGGTCGCAAACAGGACGAGCATAGACTATTGGAGTTGCACAATGGTACACATTGCGGAAATATTCGGTGAATACGACGCAATTGTCATAAGATGACACACCTCCTCACCATCACAACAATGTGAAACTCACCTTCTTGCTGCTCATCACATGTAATGAACGAATGTGTAGAATTGTATGCCCTGCGTGTTCCCCAAACGGCACGCCCGTGAACGTTTTGGATTTACCTTTGAGAAATTGGCTTATCGCAACATTCAAGAACAACCGTTGCATCGAAATTGAATGGCGAACGGCAATATTTGACAATATCAGTCGGCTCGCCCGGCTGACGCTGGGCTGCCCTCCTTCTCGCATTAAAATGGCCTTCCCACCTGCAACTTTTTCAAATGTGGAGGCTTCGGTAAATGAGAACAGGAGTTATTCATTCCCGGTCAAACTCAAACACCCAACACAACTCGTGCGCAACCCGTCCGCCATGAACACATCTCCTTAGGTTCTGCATGTTTGAGTAACTCGATATATTTCCGACTTATCCAACCGCAAAATTTCGCTTCGAGTCTAAATTAATTTTTTTTCTCACGCTTCGCCTCCTGTGAGTGGAGTTCTGCCCCCGACAAAGGTGCTTTCATCCTGCCGCCTGTATTTCTATCGAATATGAGCGCTCTAGGTCCGAAATCGAATTTTTCGCACAAACCCCGCCCCATGTGGGTGAAGTCCGGTCTTGCAACCCATCACAAGTGTTTCAATCCTGCCGCCTGCGCACCCATCAAATTTGAGCGCTCTAGGTCCACGGGAACAGGAGCTATGAATTTCCACTCAACCCCGCTCACTGGCCCCTTGTGGGCAGAGTCCGGTCCTGCCGAACATCATGAAAGTTTCCATTTTGCCGCCTGAACTCCTACCTATTTTGAACGCTTTAGGTCTACAGGAACAGGAGTTATGAACTTCTGCCCAAACCCCGCCCATTGCGGGCGAAGCCCAATCCTGCTACCCATTATAAGCGTTCCCATCTTATCTGGGGTATTCCTACCAAATTTGTGCTTTCCAGGTACAAGGGGACAGAAGTTACGAATTTCTGCTCAAACCCCGCCAACTGGGCCACTGCAGACGGGGTCCGGGAACTTCTCCCCTAACACGGCGTCGCACACGTCGCACCCGCCGTCTATCGCAGGATTGCGATGGAAGATTTGAGCGCGCAATTTGTGAGGTAGGGAGTCCTTTAATAATTTGAATTGGCTGGCCGCTCTTTTCAATTCCAATGCGGTCTTGATCGTCTTTTATATAGAAGGAGTCATTTTAATTAATCAAGTCTAATAAACATGAAAACTAAAAAGAAACACAAGAAAAAACGATCGAATCCAATGAAAAAGCAAGCCAGTCAAGGAAAAATATCGCGTCCTATCGATTGACGGGAGGCGGGGTGAGTACGGTAACTGCAATGACATTTGCCGCATGCCGCAAGGGAGAATGCCGCGATAGAGGAGAGGTTCCGTTACCCCTGCAGACGGAGTCCGGCCCCGCTTCCCTCTATAAGTGTTTCCATCCTGCCGCCTGTACTCCTACCAAGTTTGAGTGCTTTAGGTATACGGGGACAGAAGTTATGACTTCCCACTCAAATATTTATGTCGCACATACCCAGCCCCCTGTGGGAGGAGTCCGGTCCTTCCACAACCATATGTGTTCCCATCCTGCCGCCTCTACTCCTACCAAGCTTGAGCGCTTTAGGTCCACGGGGACAGAAGTTATGAATTTCCGGTCAAACACACACACAGACACGCAGACGCACAGTTACGCAGACACACAGACACACAGGCACACAGACACTCAAACACACAGGCACACAGACACACAGACACACACAGACACACACAGACACACGCAGACACACGGACCCACAGACACACAGATACTCAGACACACGGACACACATATACACAGACGCTCAGATACACAGACCCACAGACACACAGACACAGACAGACATACAGACACTCAGAAACACAGACACACACGCACACAGACACACAGACACACGCACAGGCACACAGACACACGCAGACACACGGACACACTTAGCGCGTTATATATAGTAGAATTTCAATTGAACGAATACATTAAATACGCACAGTGCCTTGTCATGAACTCCCTTTTCTAATATCGTCGAATATGTGCCCGCCTCTAAGCGCGGTGTAAAGCGGCAGGAAGGCGCCGTCATGTCGGATGTGTCTTGTCGTCGCAGCCGTCAACTCCTCTTGCTTGCCTATGGCAGGGTCGAGTCTCTGAGATAGCGGACCCGCGCGAGGACGGCAGGAAAAGTACATGATGATTGCAAAGATCCCAATTTATTTATCACTTTTTTATACACTTTTTGCCGCAATCCAGAATTTATCATATTTATTCTCTAACCAGGCGACTACGCACACAATAGCGTGCGCTAGGGGCTCTAGCCATGAGGGACGGAGTCACATGAGCTTCTGATTTTGATTATAGACCTTTATCATCTGAGCCTCTTCCCTGACACTTCTGTAGCAGCCATCATTCTTTTTGGGGTGTGAAGTGGGGTTGTGTGTTGTCATGAAGAGTACTCCGATGTATCCAAATCAAATACCTCTGCAGTCCATGTAGTCGAAGAAACCCTGTGTAGTTTGGGCTGTGTGTGGTCATGAACACTAACTTTGAAAGGAAAATCCTTTTGGGTAGTTGTAGGGGAAAGGTAGAGTGGGCGAGGCTTCCCCTCCTGGTTTCAACCTCACACCTTCACAAAGGCAAGGCTTCAAAGAATTACGGAATCGAATAGAGGCCGGGGAGATACGCTTGTCTGTCAGTGATAAAGGAGGAGAGTTTGTGGGTGATCCCACAAGTTCTTGATAAGGCTATAACACATCTACATCTACAGGACACAACACTATATTGCAGATCAACAGAAAAAGAGTATACTAAGCAGTACAGAAAACTGAACTAGGTTTGGTGTAGCGTAGCGAAGGTCGCCGGTCTACAGAACTCTACGATCAATCGCCTGAAAAGTGTTCTGCCGCTCTGTCCTGTACTGTATACCCTTATCAAAGCCCATAAGCTTACCGATGCAGACCTAAGCTCTCACAACCCAGCAGTGTTCAAGGTTAGGCCTATTATTAGCAGCGTCGGGGGACCCACAGATAAAATCTCATGGTTTCTCAATACTATAATCCGCCAAATCCTTCAATAC
Source organism: Haemonchus placei (assembly GCA_900617895.1). Lineage (NCBI taxonomy): Eukaryota > Metazoa > Nematoda > Chromadorea > Rhabditida > Trichostrongylidae > Haemonchus > Haemonchus placei. Next base: position 31,497 of record UZAF01016564.1, read on the forward strand.
ATACCTGCCCATCTGACAAATACGAATATGCTCCTCGAGCAGCTATCGAATGTAGACCTCCAAGAGAACGTTGTGATTGAATCATTCGATGTTACGTCTTTGTACACAAATGTATCGAATGAAGCTGCCTTGGAGGCAACATTCGAATTGCTGAGTGATCACGAAAGCTCTCTCAATTTGTACGGTTTCTCTATCGCAAACATCGTGACATTTCTAAAAGATTGCTTGAATTGCTCGTTTTTCAGGTGGTCGGGTGAGGGGTTAGACTATAGACAAATGAGGGGTTTGGCTAGGGCCAACGGCTGGCACCTGTGCTGGCAATAGCATATATGTCAAAAATTGAGAAACCTATTCTAGACCGCAGGCCAGTTCTCTATAGTCGCTATATTGACGACTGCCTAATCATATGTCCCACTCAAGAAGAGATGGACATATGCTTTGACATCCTTAACAATCGGGCAGATCAAATTAAATTCACACGGGAAAGGCCTAGAGAGAACTGGTTACCATTCGTTAATATCCAGGTTCAGCTAGCGAAGGGAACAGTACGGACCAAATGGTACAGGAAGCCTAGCTGTAAGAATATTCTCATTCATTACCGCTCGGCTCACCCCATAAGAACAAAACAATCTGTCACCAGCAATATGTTCAGAGTTGCCAGTAAAGTCTCCTCTGATACGGATCTCAAGACAGAATCGCTGGACACAGCTCGAATTATTGCGATCTCTAATGGGTATCCTAATCGCTGCAAGGGGTCACAACGTGGGGGATATTTCCCACCTCGTAGAATTTATGAACGAGCACCGGTCAATAAGGTGTCACTCTGCCTACCGTTCATTTCCGACGAAATGAGCAGAGCAATTCGTGCATGTGTGACTAGGTGTGATCTGAAGGAAGAGGTCATGGTTGTGGAAATACCTCCAAGAAAACTTTGTCGACAACTGGTCCGCAATCGCTTATATGACATCTTTGTGACACACCAGATTGCCTTGTGTGTCCTTCTAATCGACGGGGTGAATGCATGAGAGCAGGAGTAATTTACGGAATTCGTTGCCAGGTCTGTGGTGCTGAATATATTGGTGAAACAGGGCGCCCCCTTCGTACTCGAATCAAAGAACACCTGGAGGGGCTAAAAAAGTCTCGCACCCAAACACCACTGGGAATGCATCGAGTTTTGTGTCACGATGGTAACGAACTCACAATTTCAGTTACCGTTTTGACACTAGAAACGGAGACTACTGCGCGGAAAGCACTTGAGGCATGTTGGATTGCAGCTTGAGACCCACAAATCAACAGGAAGGAAGAGCGCATGGCCGTAACCCGTGACCTCGCACCCTTTCTAGACCTCTGCAAATTATGAGATTGCGGTGAGGTCAGAAAGGAGGAAGGCTTGCTCATTGTACGCATACTGTAAACACTGAGTTGTCGATCTACGCTTCGGCGATTTGGATCAAGGTAAGCCTCTTGTATACTGGGTTCGAGGGGTCTCTATCTAGTCTAAAGAACTGTCTTGGGTTTATCTCGCCTCATTGTAGAGTCAGTCTCAATGGTTTTTTCGACTTTTTAGGCTTTGAAGAAGGCGAACTCGCCGAAGCGTTAGCCCTATAAGTTTAGAATCTTGGAAAGGCTGAAGCAAATAAACATACATATCGGTGAAAAGTCATGCCAAGATTAAAAGAAATTCGATCGTGGTATAACAATTGATAGTTTGAACGCTGGGGTACAACGCGGTTATATGTGGTGATCCTAACAAGAGACGAAACTGGTGTCAATCTTAACATTTTTACTCACCAGAATGGTCTATGAGCTGAGAGTAGAGATTACGCCCTTAACAGAGGTAAAGTTGCGAGGCACAAAATAGGAATATGAGAGAGCTATGGGGCTAATTACGGATCTCCTTCACTGAGAGTTCTCTCACTGGAGAATCCCAGACGGTTGACGAAAAGACTACGTAGGGCTTCGCGAGGTGGCGGATAGGGGAGTACAAACAATCATAAATCGCCGGCGCCTGCCCAAAGACGCAGGTGGATTAAGGGGACTTCCTGTTTCTGCTGCGCTGTGTCTACGCACCTGTGTCCGCAGGTGTATCCACGCATATCCTGCCCATCGGCTCAGCCAAAAGGCTGCATTCGAGTGACTGAAAAGTATCCGGAAGGCGACTCGAAGCCGCCTGCAAAACAGAGCCCAACGTCTACTTTGGGGCAGGCTGGCTAACACCCGCAATCAACCCCCACATTAGAGCTGGCGAACTACTCCTGGGTGCCCATATGCCAAAAGCAGTAATGCAGATGGGGATCATTTCTCCAAACCTGAGAACGTTTCACACGTCATGACATCCTCAACAGGATCGGCAGGATACTACATGAAGTACCTCCATGCGAGCAGCAGGGTTTCGGATAAGGTTCAGTACAATCGTTCACATGCACACTGTTGCTAGACTCATTGAAGTATCGTACATCAAAAGCCGTTATGTCTCACGTTCATCGATCCAAAGAAAGCCCTTGATACCGTTAAGACAGAAGCGGTAATGAAAGACCCGACAACGTGTGTGTTCCCACTCAATATATAAGAATGCTTTCTGAAGTTCACAACAACTCCATGATTTTGCCCTCCTATGAGGAAATCGTCAACGTGAAGAGAGGGGTTAGACAGAGCAATACTATCTCGCCCAAACATTTCAGTTCCGCTCTCGAAAACATCACGCTTCAAATGGAATAGGAAAGCTTGAGAGTGAAGTTGGACGACCGCTACTTATATCATCTCTATATCATCTCCGCTTTGCAGACGACATCATGCATATAACACTGAACATCGAGCAGGCGGAATAGACTCTCGCCGAGTTCGACAACGCTTGTGGGAAGATCGGCTTTCGACTGAACCTAACAAAGACGATATTTATAATAAACGGATCAGTAACTAAAGCTCTTTTCACGCTAATGGGGACGAACATTTTTGCTCTAACTACGTGTATCGAGTCGAGGAGAGTAGGAGAAGAAGTCAACATGATGAACGGCTCAGCACCGGAGCTGAGCAGAAGGAAATGCGGGTTGTAAGAAATATTGAAGAAAAACGAGGGTAAAGTGAAGGAAACGAAGAACATTTGGCTCCATGCTCACCTTTTCGACACTGAACACCTTTCTGCTTTGAAATACTCAGAGACTTGGACTCTGCGATGGCAGGATGATCATGAATTCAGCGTCATTCAACGCGCTAAGGAAAGGACGATGCTCGGAATCTCCCTATACACGCTAGTGCAGAAGGGTATCCGGAACTTTGAGCTCCGTCGATAAACGAAGATCAGAGTGCCGTTGAATACGCTAAGAAATCGAAAATCAGATGGGCCGGGCACGTCATGCGATATAGTGACGACCGCTGGTTCAGGGCAGTTGCGGAGGACCTCTCGAGACGTCAAGCGAACACCAGGACGACCGCCAGCGAGATGGTCAGACTTCTTCACGAATGTTCGGAGGTATGAGTTAGCAAACGATGTTTTCCATGCGCAATAGCTGCTGAAAGATGCCCATAACGTGTTCTGGCATGATTTCCTAACACTGGTATTCCATTCATGTTACGTCATGGCCATATTTTATCACGAGCGATATCCCGTCAACTGCTGCGGAAGGCTGGCGATTGAAATAACCATTTTAAAGGCACAGTTCACGTTGGAAATGGTTCCAGACATTTTTCCGTGGGATAAATCTGTGATCCCCATGAATAGCACAAGGGAGGTGTGGAGTCAAAAACGGTCTGGATAAGGCGTAATGATGGTTCCAAACCTCGGAACAGCCGACGTATACGCCGAAAAAGTTCCCACGGCGCTTAAAAGCTGACGATGTTGTACCATTCGCATTGGGAAGCATGTGTTGCACGCAGTAGCGTACGCGTTTAGACAATTTGTCCCTTTTGGAGTCTTACATTCCTCTTGCTTGCTAGTTTTCACGCTTTCTTCACCATATTGCACTATTCTGCACTGTCATATTCGCTATTCTTTATATAAACCATGCTTTATGTACACCACGAATTTAGTGTCTGTTTGGAGTGTCTGTCTCTTTCACTGTCTGTTTCTTTGTCTGTCCTGAGTTTCGGTAATAGTTGAAGAAACGCCATGAAGGTCGAGACAAGTTTGGATAGGTGGGACCTGGGATAAGATCGGGAGTGCTTATATGAGCTAAGCGTAGCCTTGCCTACGCGGGGCGACCGCAAGAGTGTCAAAAAAAAGATTTGTTGGGCTGAGCAAAGCCTAAGGTTTGCTATGCATGGAAGAAGTTCAACAGAGCTTCTGTCGTGGGCGGGGCGCGCTGTCGAATGGAAGATTTTCTCAACAGAAATTCACGACTTTGATCAAAAACGTTTTAGAATCCGGTAAAATTGAGGTTGGAGATTATTAAAAGAAGAGTTGTGGAGTTTTGATAATGGGCGGAGTTTGCATCGAGATGGGCGGAGCTACAACCAAGCGACGTTACTTCTGTTCAGACACGTTCCAGAATCTTTACTGTGTAAACCACAGATGTCCGTTTATTCGTTTGTAACCACCTTATATGGCGCCTCGCAAAAATTGAAATACGCCTGAAGTACATAATTACTGTTCCCGTGGACCTAGGATGGACAAATTTGAAGGGGATACAGATGGCGAAATGGGAACACTGATAATAGATGGTAGGTGTAGTTTCCAGAGCTGCGGAGGGGGATGGGAAGGATGTAGGGGGTGGGG
>UZAF01016564.1:40214-62535 GCA_900617895.1 Haemonchus placei
GAGGGCGACATTTCGAAGATGTCGAAGATGTCTTCGAAATGTCGCCCTCCATAGGGCTTTCAAGAGGCCACTCCTATCGTGTGCGCCCAGAAGACTTGACCTTATAGACTTATTAGTTTCCTGGAAGAGTAGGTCCTCGTTGTCAGTATAGGACTCGTGTGGAGAATGAGAACCATTACGTGCATTTTCGGCATCTGAAGCTCTCCTTCTACCGCAAGGCCTAGAATCCGTCTCAGGCCGTTGGAAAGATTTGTGCCGTTTGAGTAGGCGATGCTCTAGAGAATCGTACAGTGCGTGATCGGTTTGCGGATTCCAAACAGAGTGAATACGCCCTCGAAGACCGCAACCATCAAGGGGGCTATCATCAGTTAAAACTACCCAATCAAAATGTGAACGGAAATGAATTGGCGCAGCATTTCACGTAGAGTAGGACAAAGGCTTAATGTTTTGATATCAACCACCATGATCATCTGCTGCTCCTTGGTTTTGTAAAGGGCCTTGGTGTTGGGATACCTCACAAGTGAGCGAGCGCAATATGGTGGACCGCGCCTCCGTGTGCCGCTCCTTGCGTAAAATAAAAATAAGCTGTTTTAAAACGCATTAGTAGGGAGGACGAAAAGTTGATCGTGTACAACAACGAGGAGCGGAAACGATCGTGGAGCTGTGAGCCGTCACAAACCGCTGCAATTTCATAATTCAGGTGCGGCTGCTGGTGGGATTGGAGGGAAATCACTCATCATGAGCTTTTGTCGCATAATCAAACGATAACATCTGAAAGGTACTATACCTAACTTGACAATTTGGAGGCAGCGATAGACCAGAAGCGACCCGCACTGCCCAGACGTTAGGGCGTTGTCTTCCAACGGGATACCTCCAGATACGCTCGCCAGAAATTGCTAGAGCTTGGGTGGAATGTCTTGTCACACCCCCATATAGTCCGGACATAACACCATCAGAATACAACTTGTTTAGGTTTTTGCAATTCTTTTAATGGAAAATCGTTCAATCCGCCAGAGGACTGCAGAAAGCACCTGAGTGGTTTTTCGATTTTAAGTCTGGAATCTCCCATGAAAGGGGTTACTGAAACTTACACGAAGGTGGCGAATCTTTACTGAACGGAATGGAGGATATATTGTTAAGTCAACAGAATTCTTCTGGGAATTTCCACTCCGAGATGAATCAAAAATCGGCGGAGACTTTTCGGACAACCCAATAACTTGGCTACAGAAACAGCAGTTCATATTGATACGTAGTGAATTTATGTGAACTATTTACTATGCATCGCATCTACGAAACGAACACACGGTCATCGTATATAACTCCTCCTGTGCTAATTATATTAGCTCGAAAACGCTTCGGCTACTCATCGACAGTGGCGCGCAGAGTTTCTTGAGAAACTCTAGCCCGGACTTTTTTCATTGATTTCTTAGGAGCAGCAGCAGTGGCGCGTTTTGCAGCGCAGGCTTTCTTCCTCAGTATAGACTATATCCCGCGACCTATCACATCGTGGTCGGGGAAATTCGTAGATTCGTAGAAGCATTGGAAGGTGGGATATAGTCGCGAACATTTCTTCAGCACCAGTCTCGATCTTTTTCCAATCGTGAGCAAGAGCGCCGTAGTTTTCAAATCGGAATTCTAGAAATTCTTTGACCCTCAACTGCATCCTTTCAGCAAACCCCTTCTTAAAGAGGTTCGGAATAAATTTTGTACTTTTCTCGACCAAAACCCCCGATGTTTGTAGAGATTCTAGCCCAAACTATCATGAAAAAGGAAAAACGCTTTGAGAGGCAATCTGACTCTTCTCAGCGGCTTCAGCGCTCGTAGTATGAAATATACGCATACTTTGGGATCTCAACATTTCTTCCACGCTAAACGCCCTCTAGTCAGAAAAAGTGTGTCGAAGCGCGTGCCGCGCGCAATTAGCGCACGGCATTTGTTTCTACTCTTTAACTTCTTCTCGTCAAAAAGCTTATAAGGCTTTCGAAGCTTATTTGGATACAGTTGTATTTGCTCTGAGTGAACTTCCCATCGGATTAGAACATACATACAAATCAACAGTCATTTTTTTGTGTTTCTGCAGGTTCCGCAGCGTCCTCCTCCCCAAGCAATTGTATTTAGAAAAGGGGTTGTATGTGAGACAAGACAACCGTATTGAGGTTTGTTATCGAGCTGTCTACGCAAAGGGATTCAAGAGACTGTCATGTGGGACATGTTGGAACGAATAGTGATGCCGGAAAAGGACTCATCAAATGCGCGCATAGACGGGGCGGTTGGTGGATGTCTGAGGGGGTTCTACCCTTTTTGAAATCTGAGAAATGCAGTGCACCAAAGTAGATATGTGGGCGGATCTATATCGTCAAAATAAGGGGAGGTGCAGCTTTGGAGAAACTCCCGAACAGGGAAACTACGGACGTCCGAAAAGTGTTACTATATTCATGGCGCACCTTGTATATAGTATATCTAGGTTCACACAAATGTTACTGAGCTGCGCATAGTGTATGAAAAGCATTATGCCGGTGAGGAGGAAGATCCACTTCTCAATAATAGTGTAGTACAGTTTGCATAATATCTCATTTCCCTTGGGTCACCGTGTCTTCTCCAACACGCTTTGGTTTTCATGGATCACCCGCTTTCTCTACTCTTCTACCTGATTATCTTCTGTAGTCAACAGGTTCATCTGAGCTTAACGTGCTCCATCGTTTCTGACCAAATAAAATAAGCCCATAGCTGCAGTTCTATCAGTTTTGTTGATGAGGCCCATAGTTGCGGTTTTGTCAATTTTGTTGATGAGAGAACGGGAGATGGTGATATTTGATTGGGGGATGTATTCTGTTATGCTTGTTATTGATAAACTGGCATGAATCACTGCCCTATTTTATTCCCATTGTTTCTGAATATTGTAATAAATCTTCGTGAATCTCTCTTCGGGCAATCTTTTTTCAGAAAGTCGTCGCCAGTCTAAGGAAAAAAGAGAGTGACTTCGAAGAACTCCGTCGAAAATGCGAGACGCCTCCACGAGGTCTCGACAAGGTGTTCGCTGAAAAGAAAAGGCGAGGAATTCCTATTCACGACATTTTCCCTCGTTTCTGGAATATTTAATCCTTTCTTCGTGGCTCGGCGACGAACTGCAATATGAGTCCTGGACTGATATAAGGCCGGAGTACAGTGAGTCCCACGACTCAAAGAATTTCGCCTCTTTCTTTAAATCTTCGCTGAATACTTGCAGTAACATTTCAATTCGGCGAATAAAGACGCAACTGGTGTAAATGCTGAACGGCAGCAACTCTTTGTGAAATGAATGAATTTCTGTGCTGGCCTCTTTATCTTTAGACTGAGACCTTTTTCAGGGAGATTTGGGTAATCGAAACTTTCACATAACAATACAGTAACGATAAAAAATCTCCGGTGAAACGTATTTCCAGTTGTAACTTGTCTTCCTACTCTCTAAAAATCACATGAATTTTTACGAAGTTAATCAATTACATTTTGCGAATACAAACCGCTGTAGCTGCAATTTGCTGTTGTTCACCAAACGTTAGGGAGGTTCAACCCAAATTCAGTGGAAAACAGATAGCATTCACCTAAGAAAGACTTTATTTCACAATAGCAATATGTAAAACACCAAAAACATTGATATATGGTAGAAAATCCTTGGCTTTTGATGATTGCATCGCAACGGAAAGGTATCCGGTTAGCTTTTGGATGGTAGACAGTGGCATGGCGTTCTACTCTTTCGCGATTAGGCGAATTCTTCCTCGCTGCTTCTACACATTTTGTTCGAACGACGCCTTTTGAGCTCTTCCCACATGTGCTCCATAGGATTTCAGCCGGTGAGTGGCTTGGCCATTCCAGAAGTCTGGTTCGCTGTTCGCCAAAGGCCACCATCACAACAATTGAGGTGTGTTCCAGATCGTAATTCTAGTGCGGGTCTATCCTGCGGAAGTGCTGCTCTGCCCACGGCAAGACAAGACGATGTCGACAATCATGTTTCTATGGTAATCCGCTGTAAACGTGCCGTCAATGGGCCCATTCCGTTTGAGGGTAAGCCAACGTATACGATCACACTTCCTCCGCCATGCTTCTATGGTAGAGTGTACTTTGAACTGAACCTTCCTCCGGGAAGACTTCGTCCGCGCCGGATACCGCCGCTTCCAAACATACTGAGCTTGCTCTTGTCAATGAAAAGAACTCTACTACGGTCCGCCGACGTTCAGTTGAGGTGACGGTGCGCAAACTCCCTCCTATTTTTCAGACTGAGAACGGCTTTTTGGCTGAACGCCTCTCATTTATACTAGCGTTGTTTAGGTGTTTTCCTACAGTTCGCCGACTGAGAATGGTGCCATCGCTAACGCTGAACTCGGCTGCAATATTTAGCTGCAGTGAGGCGAGACTCAGCCCCCGATCGAAGTATAATCCGTCCGCTCTGGGCAGGTGATGTGCATAGGGCTCTCCCATTTTCTGAGCATTGCAAACAGAGTTCCTGTCTAGATAGCATAGGATGCCGAGGAAACTCTCTGCTGCGGGACGTTCAAAATTCTTGAAATGGCCGTGACTTTCAAGCACTATTCCTGTGCCAGCTTCGGCATAATACGATGATGCGATGTGGTTCAGTGGGAGATGTAAATCTTCCTTATTGAGGACCGATCGCGACCTCTACATAAGCAGAAAAGGCCAGGCATAAGGAGGCGGGGCGCTGCGAGGAGGCTGGAAAATCGCGTTGGCCGCGACACTCGGCGTAGCGCCAATCATACAGCAGTTCATCAACAATCGTTTCATAGGTTACGGTCATACCTGAAAACCAACCAGACTGTGATTAAGATGCAGCAAAATTAATTGCGCATAAGGGATAATATCTATCTGTCACCACCGGTCACCGAGCTGGTACGCCGATCTTCTTCAACATCTTCAACATCATCTTGATCTTCTTTTGCACTCGCCGACTCGTCGTAGTGAGTGGTTGATTCGAACAGAGCTGAGCCTCCTTTCGCAGTAGTGCGCAACGCGTGACCACCATTCGACCGATGCAGCGGAATAACAGCAGAGGTTAGGCTGTGGTTAGTCAAGACTCGAGTAGGCCTCCCTGCCAGGTACGGTAGAGTAGAATGAGTCGATAGCGTAGGAATAGCTCGGGCCGGTGACGGGCGAGGACGACATGTGACGAGAATACCAGCGAATGTTGGGACGTCTACGATGGTCGGGCAGTTCGGACGCAGATGTAGGTAGGGGTACGGTAGGGGAGAGATGTAAGAGGCGAGGGTGGAGGGGAAAGGTGTTCTCTAAGAGTGGACGAAATAGAGACGGCGTCGACAGTAGGTGGGTGGAGCAGAATAAGGTCAAAATAGACAGAACACCGTCCATGGGCGATCAGAGATGGCGGCCTTTGGATGGCGCAGCGGAGCTCTGCGAGCATAGGGCGGCGTTATGTCTGTCACGGCAAAAAGAGCAAGTTACATTGCAATTTCCACCATGCTCAAGGCGCAAACCTCGTTCGCAGTTCCGGCACAGCTCTCGAGACTGGGTCACCATGACGGTGAAAGCAGGTTATACGGTGATTATCGATGTTTCGCCAACACGGCAAAAGACACAATTCGACTTGGGAGCGATGCGCTCCATCCGCACATGAATCAGCACATGAATGTCAACTTGGATTTGGGAGAACTTGGATGGGTCGCTTCTAGACGATTAGACATACGGCAGACGGTGTCGGTGAGCGATTCCATGGAATCACGCTGTTCTAGCTCCATCAGCTGAGTTTTGCGGTCGATGTCGTCCGCCATACAGATGCGAATGGGTCCCTGCTTGAATTTTTAGCGCCCATACACAAACAACTACAAGGGAGAAGTCATGCCAAGTGGCGGTGCTCCTCTTCTCACTCGAGTAACGCTGTGGCACATCTGCGACCTGGGAGATGGAAGAGCGGCGCGCGTACTTTTCGTTTGCCTGATGTGGTTAAAAAGACCGTGCTGCTGTGAAGACGATATCGCCATGTTTTTCAGCACGAACCATAATTCCCTGAGAAAGGGCAGTAGGACAATCGGTCCTAAAAAATAGCTTGGGATCAACAGCGAGAGAACAACACCTAGAATGAGCAGGGTCAACTTCCAATGGCCGACTGCCACTAGCCATAGTGACGAAGGATACGGTAAACTGAGATCGCCAATCAGTCGAGCTGGGGTGAGGCCCCAGACGCATTGACTAGCATGAGGTCGGAGGAATCCACGTGGGGGTGATAGTACAGAATACCTTAGAGTCTTGCAGACACATTTTTCCCTCCGCACGTTGTGTAACATTTGTGGTTGACTACTGCATTGTTGAATACCAAGTGCAAAAGCGTGGTTTTATTGCGTGGATCACATTCCACTGAGAAAACGTATATGTCACATTTGTTTATGGTCCGTGAAGTCGAAGGCGTAGAGCAGGATATCGAGGTTCGGCTCTCTTGAGTGCAGCTATAGCAACCTTGTAGTGGCTCGATGTTCAAAACCTGTGTTTCGCTATTGCTAAGTGTAGCCTTGCCGAGGTTGAGTGAAGACGAGATCGCCCACTGTGAACTCATCTTCGGTAGACTCTGTCTCGGTAGACACTTCATAGGTCAACAATTTACTTGTCAAACGTTCAAGTTAAGAATAAGTTTAAATTTTTTTGATTCTAGATAACGCAATCTTTCTATGAACGTGCATGGTTGGTCATTATTTAACTTATTCTACTTATAAGTTCTTATTTCTTCCATTATGATGGTAGGCATGATGTTTTAGCGCGTTCTTTCCGATGACCTTGTTATATTGACGCATGAATCGCACTACACCCAAGATACAGGGTGACCCCCAAGTTTATTAGTGCTCCCGTGGGCCAACAGTGTGGGGTGGCAAGTAATCGTTTCGATAGAAATTTGGACATATGCTCACAGAATGGAATTGGACGACAAAATCGTGTTTCCGTCCCTGTAGCTGTTTCTGTGTAGCATCGTTACCTTTGTGGGAGTCGGTGGCAGCGAGTATTGCAGCGTGTTCGTCTGTTCGCTAAAACGTTTGCACGTATTACCAAAGCACAGCTTGAAAGCGAATCGCGGCGGCGAAACAGTCACGAAGCTATTTGAGCAACTAATGGCTTTCTGTACTGTGAGCGCTGGACATATCATAGGTAACGTCAGAAAGAGTAGACTCGTCATGTACTTATGCCCGCGAAGTTCCCGCTTTTTCGAGCTCTCGTTTATATGGACACTTTTCGTCTGTGCGTACTGTTCGTTCTCTGAGCACTCGCAAAAGCATTCTTGCTGTTTTTGCTGAGCGCTTATTATGCTTTCGTTTTTGCGGCTCGTGGCAAAGTCGGACGCGTGCGAGGAGGAGCATTGGATGCCGCTGATGGCACTGTGCTTTCAATCTCTTCATCAGTCGCTTGCGTTCCTGGCGTCGTGGCAGCGTCGCTCTAATTTCCAATGGATAGAGCTTGCTTATTGGCCGTTGGTTTGCTATTGATCTGTGCAGAATTTTTACCTTGGCAGAGCAGATCTTCCCATCTGCGCTCGGTAGCAATTCAACTACTCTACCCATCGGCCAGTGCGCGGGGATCGCAATTTCGCCCTCTTACGGGATCGATCTTGTGTTGACTCGCCCTATTTTATACAGTTTTTTATGCGTGTTTCTCGATGATGTCAAATATTCGCTGTTCCTATATGCCAAAACCTGTCGGCGTTTCCCTGGGAAAGGCTCCTCTCGGGTGAGACTGTCTGTAACTTACCCTCGTCATGGGTTGAGTATTGTCGTCACTATCGATTTCTCGGCATGTTGAAAGGGAAGATTCCAAATTTCCTTGCAGGAAATCAACAGGTCGCAGTGGGATGGCATCAATATCTGATGTGTCCACCTCTGCTAAAGGTCTAGTGTTGAGGATGGCCCATTCGAGCAATGATTGTGGTCATTTCTGCAAATGACATTGTTTTCGGACCCACTTTTTTTGGTATGCGGTTTTAACCGATCTAATCAACCGCTCCCTCACGCCTTCGGCGCAGTATGTATGGAGCGACTTGTCATGTGCAGGGAGGTGCTCAAAAAACGAATCGACTTTTTACCGAGCGTGGAACTGCTGCCACAATCGGTACGGACAAGCGTCGGTACTCCTCTAAGGGCCATGAAGCGAATAAAACTGTTTACAAGTGCGGTATCTGACAGGTTCTCAACAAGCTCAAGATGGATTGCTCGTGTAAGGAGACATGTGTATAGGCACACGTGGGCCTTCGCATGCCACTCATGGTGTATGTTCCAAGGAGATCACAACCTGTGTGTTTGAATGGTCTGACGCGTCGAACGCGGTCAGAAGGCAGCGAGGCTAATCGGGGGACTTTGTGCTCGGCGACAAGCGAGCACTGGTTGAGGATACGCCGTGCATGTCTCGGAGGGCGCGACAACCAAAAGCGTTGTTGAGCTAGCGTTAGATGATGGTTCTCCCACAGTGTGCGTTGTTTTTATATATGTCTGTGAGCATGAGCCTCAAGGGCTCCGAGTGCACTGGTAAGTAAATCGGATTCCGCGCGTCGTAGGGTAGATGAGCATTCTCCAATCTGGGCGCACAACGTATTATTTGTTTGTTATTTTTTATGTATAGAAACGTATTATTCCCTGATCGTCTCGGAAGATGTTCTTATCCTTATTACGAGTTTGCAACTCCTTCAGGCTAATTCCTTTGTTTTCATGCATGAATATCATCTTTTCTGCGAGTTCTATGTCTTTAGCTGTGATATGTGGGTATGTATCGAACTGAGACACGCTACTGAGTTGCAAGTTGCGACCTTTAATTTTAATCATTCGCTCAGCGAGTCGTTTTATAAAGTTTGCTACGTATGCCGTATGCCGTGTCTTTCGAAGACTACTGAACCTTTGTAGGTCCACTGAATTTTCGACCTTATCTTTCTCTTCGACTTCTGTTGCTAGAACGCATACTATTTCCTCCTCTTGCGCAGTATCAAAGGGGAGAACGTCGATGCATTCTATGTTCATTAGCTGTTTTCTCGCAAATTAGCCGCTTGAGCCACTGATCCAGTCCGTTGCGAGAGCTGAGCAGCGCTCACTCCGCTGTGCCCGCATCTGCTGGATTCTTCTCACCAGGTACATGAAAAATCTCAACTTTCTGTCCCAGCTACAGTAGAGCCCAAAAGTCCGGTGAAATGGTTCCTCGGCCATACTTTTCAAACGTAACTCCTTTCCTAGTGGATCGAATCATGCGAAATTTCGATATGTGTAGCATGGGGTTATTGTGAATATTTACCACTATCAACCTGCATTCTGATCACGTTCCAGATATCCCAAAGGGCTCGGACTCAAAATCAATCAGAAATACAGATGCTCTTCCTTCTTGAATTTCTTTCCTTCTCGTCATTTCTTAAATGTACGAGCGCTAATGCCGAACACAGTAGAGAACAAAAACGCACATAAGGTGTGAACATGTGCAGACGTCAACAACTTTACTTTTAGCAAAGTCTGCTACCGCAACAAACACCTTGCTCTATCTGTGGATATTGCAGCTTTGCATTTAAATAGTGTTGGGTAGGGTGAAATATGCTCCAGATAAACATATCATAGTTTCGTGCGATTTGGTCCACTAAGAAAAAAGTAATGGACGAAAAAACGTAAAAGCGTTTCACCGATCACTTGAGCGCTACTAGATATGTTAGTCTGCTGATAATGGCTCTTACGCGATCTCTCTGATTAGTGACAAAGCGAGGATGCCTTTTTGACGTACAGATCCAAATCGCTGACTATATTGATCTTTATCTATTTATTCATTTATTTATTTAAATTGCACTCTTGGTGCGCCCAAACAAACCAGAAAAGTGTTGGTATAACATGAAGCGACGAAAGAAGTAAACAATGCATACAATTCCTGTCGATAGAAACCAAGCAATAGTAGCAGTACCATAATGATGGATGCCAGGAGGCAACATTCCCTTAACCCAGCGACCCCAAGCTGAGAACAGCGAGCCATAGCATACGGTAATAGAATAAAATATAGTAATATACAATAGGCATGTAATAGTAGAATTCATGCCGAGATGACCTGAGCCATCAGTCACCGAATCACATTGATCTGAGTAGGTCCCGAAGAAAGTGCCGAGTAGATTGCTTCGGCAAGGCGTAGTGCCAGCAACATTGCCAATAATCCGAGTCTCGGTATGGACAGCAATCGTTTCCGAGGAACTTGTTTCGTTTTGCCGCTCAACAGTGTAGTAACTGCTTCGGATTAACGCTCCATAAATGCACACGCAGCCATGGCTTGGCTACTGGCGTCCGCAAAGATCCACAGTTGGGTTGGAGCGCTGTGTGCGCATAAGGAAACACCATACTTGGAGCTTCTATTCGAGCATTGTTCACCTTTTCAGCGGTGGTATTCCATTCTTGCGCCAATTTCGTTTCAGTAGGAGCATTCCACTGTTTTATGCTTCCGAATATGGACTGAAGCAAGCATTTTTAACTGATCAGAAGAGGTCCGTCAATAGCTATCGGATCATATATCGAGTGGAGATTACTTCGAGCGTCTCGATTCACTTGAACATCATCACCTCTAATCGTGGAGAACGAAAAAGTGTCTGTGACCGTATTGTAGTTCCCCCGATAGTTTCATAGGCCCAAAGGGTGCTTTATCGTTTTCGTCTAAGTGAGCATTTACAGCGCTGGAATTGCTAACAAAAAATCTTAACTTCATCCCGATTGCGGGGAAAACCCTTTCGATTCTCGTTACTTTCAATTGTCTCTTCTTCAGTGTATGCTCATTAAGACTTTATCAACGTAAAGATAGCGCCGTATTTCGTAAGCCAGTAGAGTACTGACCTTGTGAAGATGTGCGGATATGACTATGTTCAAAATGCTCGGCGAAGCTGTAGTTCCAAAAGATACTCTTATCCAGCGATATTCAACTACGTTTTCGTTCGTAGGTGGTTTATTCGTGTCACGTAGCCACAAAAATCGGCATACATCGCGATGGTTCTCTTGTATACGTACATATCTGCGTGAACGCTGCTTGAATATCCGCTATCCGCTATAAGCTCCTGTATAGGGAACATCGTTCACTGATAAACGTCCCGATGACGAGAGGAAGCGTGGAAACGATACGGAGTGGGGTGGTTTTCCTTTTCCTTCTTCACGCCTAAGTGTGGCATGTCCCAACTTCCTCTCGTCAACGTTCACTACTTCTTCGATGACGTCGTCTTTGGTCCAAGATTAGAGCATACCATTTTTTCTAGTCTGAGAACGCGTTCAGGTGTTCCGTCAGCGCTACTAGTCGATCCGTAGCTAACTTGCGGTTGTCTGTCAGTTCCGAGATGTTCCCTCAAGGGAAAGGGTGCAACGACGTGATTCTCCTCGAAACGGATCGACTGAGCATACTTCGATCGATCGGCGGGCGCATGTACTATCATCTTGAGCCCCTTCTCTCGTAGAGATGCCCGAACTTTCTAATTGGAAGAGTAGTTTTATCTTCTCCGAATCGGGGATGAATCCGTTTACGATGGTGAAACACGATTAACTGATTGATTAGCTCGGGACCTCGGAATCAATGCTTCCGCGACCATATGCTGCTAGTCCGAACACCGTCTTGGCTACACGAGACCTGATGGCATGACAATAGGTGGGACACGTTCAAGACGAGAGAACTGAATAAATCGATTCCGATGAGTATCTGAGGTCTCTGCATTCCTCCTCACAGCACTCGACTGTTTGGAAGTGGTGTCATTTTTCTCCATGAAAAGGATGTCTTTCTCAGTGAGGAGTACTGATGGAAATTCGTTGACTAGTACCGGCTTTTTCCGTAAGGGGATCTGCAGTTTTTTGCCGTGAACGCTCAGGATTTTTATTCTAACATTATGGAAGACAAAGGTGTCCACCGTTCCTCCAATACCGGATAAGGTACACTGTTCAGAATGGAGGACCGGAAGTGCTGGAGAGTCCGCCACGTGTTCTTCTACCAAGGTCACTTGAGCTCCAGTATCGGGGAATAGCAGTGCTCTTACGTATGATCCTGTTTTCTCATTGAGCACCAACGCCTCTACTGTCATAAAAACTACTTGGTGAAGTTAACATCTGCGTTGTATTACTCGCAAGGGTATATAGTAACGCGGCAGTGAAGTGGCACTGAGCCGTTGTTCTGGCTTAGAAGGGCTCTCCGGAGGCTGCACCTCACTTTGGGTGTTGGAAGGCCAGATTGGAGACAGCGTTGAGCATGGCGCACTTGCATTAGTAAGGTTCTGTGTGACTCTCAGACGCCGCTGCTTATTGGTACTAGCCTGTGGTATTTCGGGTACTGGCACATTTTTTGTGCAGAGCGAACCATCGTGAAGTCTGCCGCAGTGTGGGCAATTTAACCGTCTGCATTCGTTACTCTTGTGCTCGCCCGAAGAGCATTTCCAACATAAATTATTCTCGACAACAGTGGCCTACGAGCGCTGGATTCAGCGACAGTGCGACATTGGAATGACTTGTGGTTTGTCTTTTTACAAGATGCACATGAGTTCAATGCAAAAGTACCCTCTCTCGTCGCACTGAGTCTTTCGTGATCTGTTTTTGCTCCGGTCTGACAGTGCTCAATCGTTACGTAATGTGCCTGTAACGTGTCATAAGTTCCTCGAGATAATCCAAGGTCTGTCCTATGGAACATGATTCCGTATCTCGGTGTTCTTTCAGAAATTCTACGATGTTCCGTGATAACTTCTGTGTTCCGCAGTCCACATTGGGTCGTGAACTTCTAGGATGGTGCATCGCGTAGAGACCATTCCATTCACAAGGGTGCGAATTTCGTGAAACACGTGTTGGAAAGGAAGATGTTGCTTTTTGCAGGTTCAAGTTCTGCCCAGCCTTTTGATGACATGTGCCCTAGCACTGGTGACATTGCCGTGCTTCTTTCTCAAAAGACCAATCATCCGCTGATAGTTCTGTGGGTCTCTAGCTTCATAACTTTCACTGTCGTGACTGCCCTTCCTGTAAGGCTGTCTTTGAGCAGGACCACTTTTTCGACGGTGTTCAATGTGGTGATTCTTGAACCATCGTCTCAAAGATTGTCCGAATTTCCACGAACTCTTCTGGTTGGCCGTCGAATTTGGGAATGGTGATTCGGGGTGGTTAGACCGAGTCTTGTGCCGGTTGTTCATAGTTCCCCGTCGGTATGCTGGACCGAATCAACCTGTGTTCGAGTTCTTGATTACCGATATTTCCATAGATAAACTGACAATCTTCGATGTCTTGTAGGTTTCCTGGAATGCCGCTGAATTCGTCAGCTTTCAGATGTAGGTCAGCTCCCAGATGACAAAATGTTTTTATACATGCTCCTTTCAGCCTTTTTCGGTACATGTCTTCCGTACTGCTCATCTGTCTGTGCGCGCTGAAGAAGTTGTCAAAACACTCTCGGAAAACGCGCTGCGAGTTCATGGTGAATCTCAGAAAGACGCTTCTCAGAGCTGAGAGGATAGCGTCTGTTTCTGTGAGCAAGGTCGAAGAATTCCTTCCTTTCACTCAATTTTGTGGCCTTATATTTTTTGGATTCCCTCAATAACGACAAGGTCCTCGCTCCTAGATGTTTAGAGGAGAGTAATGGCATGCTTTACCGAGTAATAAAGTTGTGAGCAGTAGTCCTGTTTTTCGTCTACCCCTGTAGGATACTGTACCTCGTACGTGAAAGGAGGGAGCATATCAATCTGCGCTTTTAGTAGCGTACATGCGTGCTTGAGCTGCTTTTTTGAAAATACAGCGCCATGGTAAGATTGTCTGCCTCGTGTAGGTGAACAATTTATTCCTCGCGAGAGAAATATCAACCTTCGAGATGGACGCCTTGGTGCTTTCAGTTGCAACTGGTTAGTAACGTGATGGGCTGCAGCGTGATCACGAGCCTAGGTTACTACTTCGATCTGGGCAGGAAGTAGTAAGCGGGCAGCACGAGAACGTCGTGCGTTCGATGCACCTTCGGTCGCCAGTAGATCGGCTTTACATCTGCCTTTGAACCACACCGTACCATCGTATAAGTGCTAGCTTCGGCAATCATACGATGGTACGGTGTGGTTCAATGGCAGATGTAAAGCCGATCTACCGGCGACCGATTGCGACCTCTACATAAGCAGAAAAGGCGAAGCATAAAGAGGCGGGGCGCCGCATGTATACTGCTGCCTGCCGGACTCTGAGTGGCTTCGGTCAGAACGTCGAGCACAGATGGGATTCAAAAAATGTAAATGTCGCTAACCTCGCAATCAAAAGAAATCGCTCTGGCAGCAGAACCTTCGCGAGTAGTTACGTGATCTTCCAGTATTGAAGCCAGAAAGTATAGATTGGTTCGGTTCGAGTTGAGGACTGGCATGTCGAAATTCTTCTTAAATCCCTTCACTAGAGAAAGCTTCGATTGGAAAAGTTGTGGTAGAGGACGTATGTAGTACGATCACTATCTCTAACGACTTCTTAATCCACTTCCCGCTAGTTTTGCTTTGGTTGATTCAGACGTATTATTGAGTCGCGAGAAATCCAGAAGCTTTCATCTAGCTATTTTTTGGCCCATGAAGGCTTGAAAGAAAGGGAAAGAGTGGTTCTGATAAGTTGCGGAATTCTTGGCTGAGTGAACGCTTAAAAAAATGTATAATTTCCCATTTGTTGTCTCCTTCAATACTGCTTCCAATCCATGGTCAAGCGGCGCTTTGCGACGGATTAATCCATCGCATACCTTCGCCTCTCCATAACTTTTGCTGAATCTCCGCCATAGAGTTGAAGAACGATCAGCTCAAATCTCTGCTCGTAAAAAATTCGAACATATAATCCTTACTGAAAATGAACCACAAATGTCCGTTTCTTTGTCGGTTTGTCTGTCTTTCTGTTTATCTGTAACTGTCTCGAATGGCGCCGTTTGGGAATCAGCTGGAACAGCTTAGACAGGTTGGAACAAGTGGGGAATAAGCCGAACTCCTTGACTCACGTAGGCTTCGCTCATTGTTGGCGGGGCGTTCGCGAAGAGTGTAGTACACCGGAAATGTGGTACACCCGTTCCCCTGGGCCTGGTGCTTCCAAATTTGGTAGAGAAGCAGGCGGTAAGATAGAAAGCTAATGGTAGGTGACAGGTGTAGACTCCGCCCTCTGGGGCAAGGTTGACGCCAAAATTGTCAATTTGAACCTCCTTATAATGATTTTCGCGTAAAACTTCATCGAACAATATATTGGCCAATGGGATCGTCGAATGGTATGCTATCCTATGCCTACTTCAACGGGTGCAGATAAATGATCAAAGTGCAGGAAAATTCCCATTTCATTTGAAGTGAAATACAGGTGTTCCACAATGGTAAGGGGTAAACAAGAAAGTAAATGATTTCAATTTGAGATGTTTTTGAATTTTTTGCCTTCATTTCAAGGAAAAATGAAAATTGATTCTTATAGCACCTAGAGCGTTACTTGCAATTATGTCAGCTTTGTAAACCCTTCACTTCAACCGGAAACTTCATTTTCAGCGCTTTTAGGAAACATGCGGCACGATATTTAAGGGAAGCACGAAAACGTGATTATTTTGATATCCTTCACGGCAAAACATAAACAACTAAAGCTGAAAACAGTTGATCAAATAGCCACATTTCCGAAAACTCGTGACTTCTTTCAGCCATGCTTTTTGTGTGGAAGACCAATGCAAAACTCTAGTCATGTGAATTCCAGATTTATAATGATTTTCCAGCCAGTTGAATCTATCAATTTACGGGAATCTGTTGATGCTCATTCATTTCACAAAAACCAAGTAGTTTTGTACTCACTCAGAGGCTCGGATCATATGATATAAGAAATGCATGCGAAACTGTATCGTAGTTGTGTGGTGAACAGGGTTTTTTTTTATTTCAAATTCCTTTGTTAGTCTCAGTTGGTGCACATTTTTCGATTGCTTTCAGTACTCTTTAACTATGATATGTATTGAAAAGGGTAGCTTCTGGAAGGTCTTGGTGTCATGTTTTGGTGCTATTATTATATTAAAACTAGAATTGATGTTGGGTGACTCTGGACCGCCTTCCAACTGACCGCTGAGCCGATTGACCCTTCGATATCGACCTCAATCTGCCCATTGCTTTGCTTTGACTAGTTCCTTTCAAGAGCATATCTGTGTCACATAAGCAGATATTCCTCCCTGGATACCACATTGGGCATGCTGTCTACTTCTCTATTCTGAAATCCTCTCTCGGGTTATTTTCTTTACTTCAACTAGGAGTTCTAGTTCACTATGCGGAAGCCATGAATGTCAGCATATTCAGAGAACTTTTTTTGCTTATTTTACGATTTATAATTAATAATAACGGTTTCAGCTGATATACGAAGTTTCATAATTTGAGTACTCCGGTTGTTTTTGAAAAACTAGTCACCAGTAGCTCCTTCGGGGCCGCTCACCTACTAGTGATAAGAACCTCATCGCAGTCTTCTAATTTCAAGAAGTTTCTTGATTCTGATGTAAATCGGTTTTATTGCTTATTTGAGGAGCGCAGGCAAGTCAAAATTGGATGACCTAACAGTTATTGCCATTTCCTTGAAAAATAGAACCACTCTCTCGGAGTGGCCAATCCTATCTATGCTGCATACGGTCGTTTCCTGTCTGAAAAGTGCTCGTTCAAAACTAGCTGCTATAGGTTTAAAAAAGATTCATTAGCATGACTACCGTTGTGCTAAATTCGGTGAGGTTGTATTTATAAACATTTATTCTATTAGCTTGTCCGTTTTTCCCAATTGTCTGCCTGTTAGTGATAGGGCCAGTTACCAACCCCGCTATCGATCTCGTTTAGGCTCACTGGATTCGCATGTCCAGATCTCCTAAAGACACAGAGTTCATTCTTCGAAACCGTGTTGCATTTTTTATATTTCCAGGAACTATTATATCTCTGGTATCTCTGCTTCACACAATAATTTCAGGCAAATGTCAAAGTACAAAGGAAGTTGAATAATGATTGGATCGTCTAAGCGGTAAATTGGCTCGGAACGTGGTGTTGCAATTCTCAGCTCTTCATGAATAATTAATCCGTTGAGTTCGGATCTTTAGCGGTACTCACTAAACAACGTCGATAATACGATACTCATTACGGAGCTGATCCGGCCGCTTTCTGACAGTATGGGCCGCAGTGATAAACCAATCAAGCCATTCACAGAGAATAAGTGACAGCTGATAATGGTATACAAGAAAATGTATGGACTACCAAATCATTAAACAAGTGCGTTTGTACTGCAGCTATATACTCGTCCATCATTCAACCCCTGACGGTGACGTGAGCTGTTCAAAAATAACAGCATGTGGACAGCGAATCAAGTCGTAACTTGAATTCACACGTTGAAAATCAGCTATACCCTGCTATACAACGATCAACCTAATCCCCTGTCAAATGGTTCGTAGGATTGTTTGTAAGTTCAACCGGCCCAATGGCGCAGAGGGAATGCGTGCGTCTCATGTTTGCACCCGACCTGGATCCGTAGAAGTTTGGATCCACCGTGTGCACAGTGTGTGCAAACGCTGAAAAACATCGATGGCGAGCATTTTGCGCCTTTCTGAGCAAGGTGGGCTGTTCCAAAGTGTCACTGTTCCACGATTCACTTAACGTGGGGAGTGGCAGCAAATCGAAGGAGCGATTTGAACATTAGAAAAGGAAAGTGGCAAGCGGTCTTAAGTAACACAAGTAGATTTGAAGCTTAGTTTATCTCTGTTTTTCTCGTAGCGTTGTAGTTTCTTCCTGCCAGTTACATACCTACGTATACGTGTCATCAAACGTGCTTCTGACCGGACAGGGCCTTCGCGTAGGAAAGGGCCCATTAGAGTTCGATAGCGAGGGGTTAGTCAGCTCAACGTCCGTTTTGAAGGCCATTTTGATACATATTGTATAGTAACAAGGAAACTAGAACCAGTTAACCGTGGTCGTTTTCAGGGCCATATCATAGCTGATCAAAGATGCGACCGTGTACATTCATTACAAACCAACATGAGCTTTGAACTGGAATTTCGTATTGATCGCATACCTAGATTAGCATGAAAAACATTGTGTTGCCTAATCTAAGCCTTAGAATGTTAGCAAAACTTCTTTGTCATCTCATGAGATACACATCTGGAAGGAACTGGCAAATTCCAAAAAAGAACGGATATTCCAATCACGGTTCACAGCTTAAACTGCCTAAATTCTGTTTACATCAAAATAAGCCCGATTCCGTGATCTCCTCGAATATAATACCATATATGCCTTTCAAAAACTGAGAATGTGATTTCCAGTCGAAGTGGATGGTCTACGATGATGTTATATCTTCAGGTAACCTTCAGAGGCTTGAAGACTCAGGGAGGTCAGGGACCTACAAAAACGAAGAAAATCAGGAATTATAGCACGACTAAATCCTCTATGAACAGGGTTGTCTAGTGGTCTGTTGATGACTGGAAAGAAGTTGCAAATATCTGAATAATGAGAACTCGTATGTTTTCCTTGAATATTGTACCGTACATATCTTGAGACATTAAAAACGAAGTTTCAATTTGGAGTGGAGAGTTTACGATGTTATAACCGCAAGTTACACCCTAGGTGTTGAGAAACTCAATTTTTTATTCCTCCTTGAAATGACGGAGTTAAGTTCAAGAAAATAAAAACCAGTACCTGTATGTTCGAATTCTTCACGAGCGGAGCTTCCAGTTGACCTTACTTTGGACTTGATTGGAGAAGTTCAGCAAAAGGTATGGCGAAGTAACGGTTTGCGACGGATTAGTCTGTCGCAAACCGCCGGTGAAGCAAGAATTAGTAGCAGTAATGTATGTAAATTGATCTCTCTCTTTCTCTTTCTCTCCCTGTCTTTCTCTCTCTCTATCTCACTCTTGCAGGACTAATGTGGGGACCAGTTTGGGGTTTAGACCTCTTAGAAGCTTTGAAGTCAACAGAAAGCTATGCGGTCTGTAATTCCATTAGTTAGTAGTGATCGAAGGAGAAGGAGGAGTGCCCCTCGCTCCGTGACCTAGCAGGCAGCGTGGAGTGCCGTGAACCACGTACAGGGTGTCCCAAAATTATTGGCGCCCAAATTCAGAAATTTTTAATGTAGAAATAATATATCAAATTCACATAACCTGTTATTAATTAATTGCATAAAAAGGCTTCCTTGCAATATGAATGGTTACTGATGTGGAACTCCCAATATCTTTAAGATGGAGGAGGCTCATTCAACGCCACTTGCGATCATTGACACGCGCGAGGTGGAAGGGCATTTTGAAATTCCTTGGAGTTTTTATAATAACCGTATAGGAGGTTATTAATCGATACAGAAAAAAAGCTTGAATCAGAGGCAAATCAGGGAAGGTAGAAAGGTAGAATGTTTTTGAAGATAGTACTATTAAAATGGCCCGCCTGCCAATCGGTCTGGATTCTGCGTGACCCATCAAAAGGAAGTCAACGGGCCCGGCTCACAGGAGTTATCGCGATAGAAGAATGTCATGCAGAAGCTTCACTACCGTTCCTATCGTATGCAGGAATTTCGCTTGAATTCCGATCTCAACAGATACTGCAGGGCCAAAAATGCAGATAGTCGAAAGTGGTGACACGCAACCCTTCGTCGTTTTCTCTGGTCAGGAAATTTTCTACGATAAAGCCATTTCTCAACAACCAAAACGTTCGCGTTCTGGAAAGAAACACCTAGCGTGTAATATCTCACAAAAAGGTTGCTATCAGAATAGTAAAATGATGTTTTCCGAGGAAATCACTAGCAAGGATAAGCCGCCCATGGTTTCTCCGGTGCAGGCATGAAAATTGACCAAGACCAGTACTCAGACAGCGTACTGATGAAAGTAATGAAGCACTGACCCGACTGCATTTTCTGAAACATCTCGTAGTCCTTCCAGCAGGACGCTACTCCAGCCCACAGAGCCAAGCATGCCCGCGAGTGGTGCCGACGACAGCTGCCCGACTTCATTGGTGAAGAGGGAAGGTCATCCTATTTTCCAGAACTTGACTCACTTGATCCCACGAATGGTTCCTGGTTGAAAGAGGACCTGTTGAGTTTGCAGTCCCAGTTTGGAGTCCTAGAATGCAAAGGCTGAGCAATGGCTGGGAAGAAATGGAGGAGGATACCTGCGCGCCACAGGTGATCAAGCGAGAGCAAACTTTGACTTCTATCCGCGCTTATAGGAGATATTTTTAAAGGCGTCTGTAGCATGTTGTAGCACATAGTGTTAGCTAACGTGCATAGAGATTCCATCGTCTCTCGCTGCTGAGAAGTTTGAAATATATTGCTATAAATCGGCGCCCAGTAACTTTGGAACACCCTGTACATGTGGCTAGGGCTCATCTAATCGATCTCTTTTGCTTGTGCGCTAATCTCATCGGGTCTATGTGGAACATATCGAAACACACGCCCGATAATGCGAGATAATCCAAAATGTTCTTGAGTTGACCAATGAAACCTCTATTTTGCTCTGATGTTAGTGACACACCGGAAAAAATTTGTCTACTGGTTGCTAGTATATAATGCTAGAGCTGTTTTTCGAAGTTATTTTTTCTGAAAACCAGGTTCGCGCTCTCTGATCACGGTTCGCCATTGCGATTATCACTATATTCGTTAATGGGATCAAAATGAACTTTTTGTTATTGGCAAATTGCCGTAATTCTTCATATGTGGCGACTGGGTATCAAAGGCGACTGATGCAGGTCTGCGCCGCAGGTTGCTCCTGGAGGTTCTGTGTGTAGTGTAAAGGTCGTTCACTATTTCTGGAGCGCGCAGAGAGCCTCTATGGTTGTGGTGATCGGTATGCTTTCTGAACTGTCGATTTAAGAATTTCCTATGCCTTAATTCCTCTAGTCGTTTTAAAAGTGATCCGAACCGATTGATGAGCTAGCCTATTGCTTATCGGTTTTCCTCACCTACTCCTCTTTCTCTTCCTTGCTCAACGTTCGCTCAACCGTTTCTGCAATGTGCTTTTCCGGCTTTTGTTGTTACTGTTGTTGTGTTTATTAGTCTTTGTTTTATTCCTGTTTTTTATTTTCAATCAATTCTATTTGAAATGATCGCGACTTTGCTATATTTCTTCGCATGTCTATGGTGTGTCCTTTGGACGCATAAGTATGAAATGAATGAATAAGTACTCAAGAGTTCGGTAGGCTTCGAACTCCCTTGAATCGCGAATAGGTCATCAAATCGAAGGCATTTCACGCAAACACAAAATTTTCCACACCTATCATGCCTCTGAATAAGGTTTATATCAATAAAAAACATCATTCATTATAATGCGCTTCTCCTTTATCAGTAACTGCGCAGTAGTCGTGCAAGATGTAGAAGTTTGTTTCCAGAAAGTTCGTATTCGGCTGAAAAAGGCAGGTCAATTTCAAACTTGTGAGATGTTAGATCGTACGTGCGAGATGAGTTTTGTGGACAAAATTTTGTGGTAGCCGCGACAGGTCGGGCAGTAAGATGTATGAATTCGAGTTTGTCAGAAAGGACTGGACTCATCATCTTCGATACAGGAGTACTTATGTTGCCGCAAAGTAAGAATGAATCATGAAGCATATGAGTTATTCGCCCAATTTTCCCGCTAATCGATATGGATTGCTCATCCATTTCTGCCCTCTGTGGTCAATTCGATTAAGTGTGCTTATGAAGTACCACGTACTGCCCTGCTAATTTTTAGATACGGTTGAGAAGCTGCTATACTACTCCAGTCCACACGTTCGAAGAAAGTGTGGACTGGAGTAGTATAGCAGCTTCTCATCCGTATCTATCTCTCAGCAGCATATAACCTTTCACGGAATGGTAATACACCATGTTGCCATCTTATTTTTTCCGCCGATTAGAAGGGCTCAATGAATGAATGAAGGCAAATGGCTCCATCCTATAATACATAACGCGCTGAGTATGAGTATGTGTGCATCGGTGTGCGTGTGTCGGTGTGAGTGTCAGTGTATGCTTGTGTCGGTGTGTGGGTGTCGGTGTGTTTTGATGTGTATGTCGGTGTGTGTGTGTGTGGTTGGGTGGATGTCTATGTGTCAGTGTGGTTGTGTGAATGTGTGTCGGTATGTGTCGTGTAAGTGTCGGTGTGTCTCTGTGTGTCACTGTGTCGGTGCGTGTGTGTGTCGGTGTGTATGTGTTGATTTGTGTTTGTGTGAGTCGGTGTATGTTTCGGTGCATGGCGGTCTGTGCGTCGGTGTGTATGTGTCGATATCTGCTTGTCGGTGTGTGCATCGGTGTATTTGTCGCTGCGTGTGTCGGTTAGCGTGTCAATGTAGGTGTGTGTCGGTGTGTGCTGGTCGAGTGTGTCGGTGTGGCTGCTTTCATAGTCCGCCCGCCGGCCGGCGGACTATGAAAGCAGCCTGTGTGTCGGTTTTCTGCGTGTGACT
>UZAF01016565.1:0-23794 GCA_900617895.1 Haemonchus placei
CCACCGCAAGTCATTGTGTAGGCCACATACGCATTCAATACGCCACTACGGTTCTGAATGGAAGTCTAATGCGACGGTGCATCCCTCTGACGGGATTGATTGTCACCCCAAGACTTTACCCTTCATACTTTTATCTTCCATCACTTTTTATGAGGTAGTCACGTGGAATGACCATTTCCTCATATCCAAAAACCACTGAAAAGTGGTTTTAAAACAGCCCCGGTCGAAGAGCGGCTTAAGTATAAGACAACAAGGGCTCAAATATGGTCCGGAACCGTTTAGTATTCGAGAGGAAAGACAGGACTGAAAGTTTTTTCGAAGACTGACAACATTCAAAGTGTAGTATTGGTACTTGTTGTAAATGCACTCAGTTTATGTTAATTGCTGACTCGCGTTGCTTTGCAGTGGCCAAAATCTCGTTCAAACTCCTTTTCGTCTTTACAAACTCGTCCAACTTTGCAGACGACTGTCAAAAAAAAAAAAGCCGCACATTTTCTTCGTTCAGAGATTTTTAGGGATTTCGTTGTTACTTTTGTCAACGTCGAACTATTCTGCGTCGCAATTCACCTTATGGTCAAAAAATGGAAGGAAAAATATCGCGATTCGCGTCCTTGAGGCTGTCGATTAAGCTACTTTTTTGATGCAACAGGTTCGATCAGTAGTCACTGCACTTTGTGGATAACGTTTTTGGCGTAACCACAAAGCCTGGTTTGGAATGCGGCCCGCATTCGACTTTCTTTCCATATCGTAGCACTGCTTTGAATGCTTACATGGCCTGTACAATGAAATGTTTTGACTAGCCGATATACGCGTTAGTACTTTCACCCTCCCAGAGAAGTTTGAAGCCAAAAAACCGACCTCGCAAGAATGGAGGGCGTAGTTGGTCGAGGCGAGTATCGATTAGGGATTTGAACCAGTGACCGTGCGTGCCTGCTGGTGCGTCACTTGCCACCACACCGCCTATATCCTTCTCGGTCACATAAGCAATGGAAATGCCTCTACGAGTCAGAGTGAAAGCAGAATCCGGAAACGGTAGGGAGACAATACCAATACGGGACGGAACGACGCCAAAAGCGTTATCTTTTATCTTCCAAAAGAATATAATCATTGAATCCAGAGAGGGGAAGAGCAGGGTGAAAGGGTAAACCTTCCATACCTAGTACTTAGTTACCCTGGACTATGCGCTTGTAACAGAGCTCACTTACCACCACATCACCTTTTGGTGGTGACCTTTATAGTTTTATGACGGAAATTCGAAGAAAGCTTTCTTTGGCATAAGCTTTTCAACGTGGGCTATGGATTGAGCCTAACGCGCTTTCAAACACCTCATCAATCGGGTCAGTTAGTTGGGGGCATGTCTCAAATAAGGAGGTGCCAGTTATGTTATCGACGGTCTTTTATTTGAGGAACATCGGATCATGTCTGTAAGCAGATAGTAGTTTCAGGAGCAATGAGTGCTCTCATTGACTTTTCACCCCCTTAAAAACGATTTGGGAGCCAAATAAGCTTTTTGTAGGTCAAAAACGGCTCTCAGAGACAAAAGCATTGTCAAATTTCAAACATTGAATGCAATCGTGTTTTTTTCGCGTTTCCATACGTGTTCACCCGGAAATGCTCATTATTCATCGTCTCGTATTTGCCCATCTGCCCGTTTCAATTCCACGCCACGAATCACTTCACCGGACCAATTTGTTGTGAAACGCAGCGCACAATTGTGTCAGCGGCAATAGCAAACCACAGCTTAATCATCCCGTTTTTTCAACTCGTCCAAAAATTCAAGCAATCTCAATGATTGAGTTGATTCTTCGAGTGGGGCCGCTCCCGCTCCCTCAGCGGGACATAGTCGTCAGAGAAGTGCCATATCTGCGTGAAACCCGAAAAAAAACGAAATTCTTTCCGAAATTTTATGGTGGTCCAGTTCAACTTCATTCCTAGACCTATGCTAAAGAGTGTGGAGGTGGAGTTGGAGTGGGGAGTGGCACACTATCTCACACGCATGGTCATGGGTTCGAAACCTGGGTAGATATCCGCCTAGGCCAACCGGGGAGACTCCATCCCGTATTTATTTGAAGTTTAGTGGACTACTGGCGAAGGGAATGATGGGAAGCACGATTGTAGTCCCTGAGAGTAAGGTATACCGTACAATACAGTAGTTGTACGAGCAGTAACGACTAGTAAGAAATCGAAGGCATCAAAAAGTCGAACTGAGGGTGAAGTAGTAAACCAGCAAGTAGAGGTTACGGGTCGGTTTTTTGGCAGGAAGCTAATCTTTCCAGGACCCACTCGAACCACAAAAGCTCTACGCACGTGGTAACTCTCCCTCTAGCGTCTTCCTAAAGCCAAATTCCTTAAGGGCACCGGAAAATCCACTCTTTTCAGCCACGTAATGGCCTTGTACTTGTTAAGCCGCCACGATTATTCTTTATTTGCTTCTAACCGAATTATCGTCGTCGATTTTTTATGAATTTCATTTATTCTCTATAACTGCTCTTTCATTGTTTGCTCGTTTATAGAGTAGTCAACAACGCCATTATTACAAGTTACTTGGAGTATGCATCTCTGAAGCTGCTCGAACATCACTATGCTTTTCAAAAATTTCGACTGCTGATTGTTCTAACCCAAAACTCTCTTTCTATTCGGTTCAATACAGTTGCGGCTAACTGTCCCATGTAGGCGGTAAATAAAGGCCCAGTAATTAATATGAGGGCTGTGGTAAATGCTCTCAGATACTATAATAGGGCATAGAAGGCTTCCAGCATAAATGAGCGTAGTCATCGAGAGAACTAGTAGCACATAGGTCCTTTTGCTTTGGCCGCTTCTTACGGAACTGAGGAAACTCTCTAAAGCCTTATAGTGATGTAATTAGGAGGCGGGTCAACCATTTGTAACAACTATCGAAACTCAGTGTTCAACTTGTTAATTTCCTCCATACTTTTCCTAAAGTCTTCTGCATCAGCAAAGGCTTGATACTTCTTTCCATATTGTTACATTACTGTGTTAAATTAAGATTAGATCAGAATAAAAGAAGACAAATGTAAATGAGCTAGAGGATGAAGTCTCCTCTTTTCACGGTATTGGGCCAATTTTGAGTATAGTCCGACAACGACTGCATTATCCTGACTATAGGGATCAGTGACTTCCCTCACAGCCAAGATATACGTATTGATCCATTGACTTAAGCCTTTTTGCGAATGCTCCTTCATCTACTTAATCCAATCCAGCCAGCATGACAAAATGAGCGAATCCCCCTACTAGTCAATCTTCAAGTGGGTTACTAGGTTACTGCTGTAAGTGAGTATTTGCGACTCAAAACATCTGCTGCTTTCATAAATTCATTCAATTTCGTAATCGGATTATTTCCATTTGAAATAAGATTGACTCTCCCTGTAGTTATAAATAGCCGCAAGGTGGATTGACCAGACATAGGCAGACTTCTCAGTATATTGTATGTATTGAGCAAAATACCACCGAAGAAAAGGCTGATGAAATCGAAGGGTATTTTTAGAGCCGACCGTACTGCTATACCCTTTTTGAGCTTTCCTATAGGGAGGGCTTATTAGTAAAAGCTAAAGAGTAACAGCCGGTCACGCTTGGTGCTCCAGCTATAGCCATGCCATCTCGTCCACATTCCCGTTCCTGTCGACGTAGAATCTGAGGCAAACAGTTCTGCTCAGAGCTTTGGAAAAATTCGCCACATTCAGGGTGCATTCCACCAAGTCGGTGAAACGTATTGGGCAACTCCTCCGGGATAGGTACTACCTCACTTTGAGTACTGCTCACTGTGTCAGCTATTCTGGCTTATTCCAGGTATATAATCTTCTTCATTCAAGGTTGCTTATTGTGTAAGATAAGTCCAATTTTAAAGAAGTTTTAAAGAAGCAGTAAAATAGTAATCTGGCAAATTTTGTAAGCGGAAACTAATCACGTGTGGCACGTTCACCTTTACGCAGCAGGCGCTGAAAGCGTTGAGTGTGGCATTCTTCCTGATCCGCTCGTATCGCGCGACTGGCTTCCTGGCTAGTTGTCTCGCAGTGTGGAATGGACGCTGTCACATGTGATTGGCAGTGCTTGGCCCTAGAACATAACATCGTTTCTCGTCTCCGACAGATGAGAGATGAGGGATGCCACTCCAGCATGGGAATCCAGATCCGGTTTTTGCTGTTTCTGTTCTTCATCAGAGCACTCTTAATTTGAAAATGTCTTCTCTCCTAATTCTTCCATTTAACACCCTCCGAATCACCTTACTGTACCTCCATGTGACATGAAACCCTTTACATATAGTTTGTGTAACATTTTGGGTGGAAAGCGCTACATGAACCCATTTACTAAATGTTAAAAATGTTCAAAATATCCATGTGCACCAAACTGCATTTCCTGTAAACTCGTTGGACTGCACATAGTGCACCTTGTGGGATTTCGGAACGCTTTGTCAATCGAAAAGTAGGGAGTTGAGACCATGGCGCGATTTTTGGTCAACAGCCACCAAAGCAATCGCAAAATGCAAAAGATCAGGGCTGACATCTGTTCTGTTCAGTGATCCCTCTGTTGGTTCTGACTAGAATACCTAATTATGACGAGATTTCTGTGCTTTCGAACGATCACCGTTCAAGTAATAGGTGACCATCTAAGAAAATCAAAGTCGGACCTATTGGCACACATTACTGCATAGGCATAGACAACTGCACGTGCACGTGATCATGAAGCTGTAATGTTATTCACAGGATCCATCCGTTTTCCAGGAGGGAAATGACCAAAGCATCTGAGAAGTCCATCACATAGCATCCCTGGAAACCATCCCTGGAAACAAAAATCACATGCCGTCTGTAGCCATCGGTTCATTAACGAGACCCTTCAACAAGCCATTTCTCATTGTCTACCGCCATTTCGTTTGAGACCTTCAAATGGCCCCCTGCTGACCAACGTCTTGTGACCGATCTGTGGGAAACAGTGGCGCGAGGAGCACAGTAGGGCGTGAAGGGAGTGATGGAACTGTTCTATGAAGGTGAGAAATCTATGAGAAGAATAGGCCCTTTTGATGACGTTCAAAAGGACCTTCAGATTTTTGGGACCGAAGACTGAGGTTGACAACAAATTTTCCATCCTCACATGATCATCACCCCATTTCACAGGAATAAATGAAAGGGTATGGTCACAGGCATGTTGCGTAGGACCCCTCAGAAGACCATGATTAACCGGTGCAAGCAGTGCCAAAGCACATGTACTTGTACAATCCCATCCAAGGCTGAGCGTTTTGCCAATATTCACGTCGATCATGAGGCTTCTCAAGCACTTTTCCACACTATTCCTTATCCTAAACTACCTTCACTTATTACTGTTTGCGGTTTTTAAGTAAAAACCACCTTTATGTGTACAGAGGAACCACAAGCACGGGGCTAAGGATAGTATCAGGCAATGACTTCGGTAAGGGATGAGCTATTTCACTTCAATTGGAACCTTTTATGTTTTTGCACTGCATACATATGTAAGAAGGGAGCAAGTGGTGTAGTGACGAGTGGCGAATCTATCCTACGCATGGTCGAGGGATCAAATGCGCATGGATCCCCGCCTGGGCCAACCAAAGCTCCCGTTTCTCCAGGTTCGGTTACCTGGTAGCAGTTCGTC
Organism: Haemonchus placei; assembly: GCA_900617895.1. Taxonomy (NCBI): domain Eukaryota; kingdom Metazoa; phylum Nematoda; class Chromadorea; order Rhabditida; family Trichostrongylidae; genus Haemonchus; species Haemonchus placei. Next base: position 5,623 of record UZAF01016565.1, read on the forward strand.
TGGGAGACTGTATCAGCCGCATACGTCTTCAAAACGAAACTGCAATTTGAATGGAAATCGAACCCAGGACGCACTCTAAATGGTGTTGTTCACGTCAAAGAATTCGTCTCTAATTAGCCTCCACAAATTTGAGGAAGCTTTTTATTCGACCTACAAATGAAAACAAAACTAACTTGGAGGTGGCCGGTAGTACCGCACTGATTACATAGGATGGCTGAAGATATTTTGATATCCATAAACAAACAATGCTTTCATTAAATTTCGATTCCAATCTCGATGTTTTTAAGAATTATTCAATTTTCATTAGGATCATGGTAGCATCTCAAGGTCCAATATTACAAGTTGCATAACCCCGATGATGTACAAATCGGGCTTTGCAGGCTTCAGCCGCTGAACAAATTGGCGTCTTAGCCCCCTCTGCCCTTGGTCTACCTCTCTACCAGGAACCCTGATGTTGTTTTGCACTAAGGAGGTCTGACTTGCTGTGGGTTAGGGTGTCCGGGAGTTATTCATGGAGGGGACCACAACGACAGCCCAGGTCTATTGCAATTCTCATCGGCTTCAAACATCAAAAGTCGAATGCTCGGCGCATCTCAGAGAGATTAATAAGCTTTAGGCAGCCTGGCCATTCATTCTTTATACGATGAATCGGGAAATAAATGGCTAAGAAGAAAGAAGAGAAATGGGCCATGCAAAAGCAATGAAGTTCAAATGCACTGTCCTCCGTTCGTGAATAAAACCAAGCAGCTGCTCAGAATTGTAGAAACGGGCCCGGTCTGCTCAAAAGTACTACTGTCTGTCTATCTCGAACAGGAAGTAGTACGAAAGCGCTCAACGTAACAACGAGTAACAGCACTATTATTCAATTACTCATTCACCTCATGGGAACGTTGTTATTTTTGATGCATGAACAGAATAGTCGAAAACAGCAATGTGAGGCCGTTACTGCCTAAGGTTTCTCGTACTATTTGATAGGGAAGAATTGTAAATACTTTCGAATGGGAGGGACTTACATTCGGTGGGCGTGGTTTATACATCCCTTAAGCAAGTTGTGCCCATGAAATGCCGGTTCACCTGGGACTGTAGCTTCTACCAGTAGGCCTCATGCCTAAGTAGGGGTGAGGGGGGGGGGGGGGGACGGTCAGTAGGATCAGTTTTTTTCGAGTCGTTCTAGCGTTGTTATCACAGCGCATTCGATATGCGATAATTATTTTAGACATGATTCTACTACTAGTTCTTTTGTTCCTGTAATTCTTAGCTGCTGCTGCATTCGCGCGCAGCGTCCATCTCGCCGCGACGCGACAACTACGATCCTACTGCACCACACTCGGCGTGAGGGCATTATTAAGAGACAAATCAGATAGACCGAAGGAGCCAACAGTGGAGTAGCGATGAGGCCTTTTGTCCTCCAGCTACTTCCAACATAGTTCAGATGGGATCCTATGGGGCGTGGGAACTCATACTAATACAAATGCATTCTAGTAATGAGAGCCGAGATTGGCCCTTTACGTCATCAGCTGGAATAAGCTGAACTATGAAAACTGTGTGGGATGCGGGGGATGGTACTATTTTCGTTTACGCAGCTGAACTGGTCGGATAAAAGAAAAAGTGAGTATTGACATATCGGTAGTAATCAATAAGGTCCCTTTGAAAAAAGCATGAATTCGTTCATTCGACAGTAGTTTTTACTTTTTTTTATGGGCCATTTACGTAGATTAAAGCACGTTCCCCAGCCATTGAGCCAGCGCTGTGAACTTTCCAGGCTGAAGCGTGAAATGCCAACACAAAGCAGGACTGAGTCGACATTCCCGTTTGGGAAACGCAATTGCGTCATCGGAATCCCTTCAAATACCATTTTTAAAAACACTCAAGGCTTGAGGATTTCCCAAAAAACAACCCTCACCAGGACGAGTCATTTCTGATGAAAGACGGAAAAACCGGGTCATGGAATGGGAGGGCCAAGAGAAAATGGAGCCAAAAAAGGAAATAACCATAAAATTACTGCTGTACCGTTTTAGAGCAAGTTTTTCAAAGAGATTCAGACTCGTTGGAGCAATAACATGGAATACTGAATGGGCGCCCTAGGGGTAGAAAGTTTTGTCACTGGAATGAACCGAACTTTTACAAACATGCCTCGCTGGCACCGCGCGTCTCCATTACGCTACCAGCACCCCTCGTTCCTTACCTTGGGTTCTCGATGACATGTTTACCACAGCCTAACGCCATTCACAAGTATTGGACCGTGAAGCTTTGAGCTTCAGCGAATACTAGCTGATTTGTTTTGTTTTGTTTACTTAATTACTATTTTCCGCCGCAGTTCGCTATACGAGTTTCACCACATTAGCGGAATAACTATAATAGGGAGTTGTTGCGATAATCAGTAGTTAACAGAACAAAACAAATGAAATTACTTGAGTGCTATAAAGCGAATGATGTAAACAACGTAATACTGGTAGCGGTCTTTTCTTTCCTTTCGCCTATGATTATCGAGCCTCGACTTTGGAGCGGAGTAAAAAGGGTTTTCAGTGGTAACTTGACCTAGTTGAAGCAGCATTACTTTTACTACTTTTCGTTTTGAAGGTAAAAGTAGCTCATGTGATGGGTAACGGTGATTGGTCACTGGGGACAGTCCATCAATCAGATGCGAGTTTCTTTTGCGCGAGGCCACACCCCAGGCGGCGCCCTCCCCTTACAGTTTGTCGAACTGCGCAACAAGTTTTTGTCTGGGCAGAATCATCCACAATTTTTGTACCATTTTGTACAAAGGTCCCTATCAGTATGTACTGTATCTACAGTGGAGAACTTGGCAGTAATCACCCCTTTACGCTCGATGGTTTAACCTAGAACCTTGGGGGAGATTTTCTAGAAGACTGTTGGTTCTGTACGTGGAACCTGACGGCCTGAAGTTCTCCATGAATCTTCCATTAAGGCAAGTGCACGGCGCATTCCTCTTAATATCGTCCTCCTCCCTTGGGAGACTCTGATTTTTTCGTCCCTTCTCGCTTAGCCGATTTAACGCGACCTTTCTTTTCTGAGTGTCATTTCAGTGATGCTTTAACTCATCGTGAATCGAGTAGACTTCAATTTTCTAAAGGAAATTATTTTTCGATTTTTTCAAAAGTTAATGTTACGATGTTGTCGCTCTAATAAAAATAGGGTGTATTCAATTTCATTCAGCCGATACCTAACAGAATTGTTTTCAGCATAAAACCGATTGCAGTCGGTCATATGGAAACCTTCAGATTCCCGTTGTGGAGTAATCTATAATGCAAAGGAACATGTCAGTCGTTATCATGCCAATCCTTTCTTGGCTTTTCATCCTTCTATTTTTTTAATAACTATTGAATTTTAATTTTTCTGCTTCGATTTTAAGAAATGTGAAAAATGTTAAGAGAGAGGCGGTTGATGAAGCTTCGAAGAGAGAGAATGTCGGCGTGGCCACAGGGTTGATCCGTACCCACAAGCCCTGCTTTTACTCCCATCAGAGACGATTTCCCATTCCTTTGGCTCCAGAATGGAAGCCTGACCGTAACCGTTCCAATAAGGAGGTTCCTGTGCGGAAACTGTTGCTTTTATCGGCTGCAAAAAGCCGATTAAAATTTTCCCCGAAATTCTTCGCAGCGGCCATTTTGTAAAGACCATATGATCAAAATCGACAATCAGTATTCCTGATCAATGACATTCTGCCCGGGTGTATTCTGATTCTACTGTTCACTGGCATACAATGGTTATCGATGGGTCGCCATAGTGCACGTGGGAGGTCCGCCTTCCTCTTCTGTACGGGCAGCAGGGCAGCCCAGGGCAGCAGTCTATCGCCGTTGTCGTTGTTACTATTTACGATTATCTCATCAATTCTCATCCCTCAACCTCGATTTCGCCACTTTCGGATACCTCGTGCACAGTACCGACTTTAAGTAGGAAATCACCTCCTATCACGTCATCTCCTACTTGTTCGCCTCAACAGTTTCCCCCTCTTTCAGAAGTTGCTCGATCGTGATCCACTTTTCCCACACTCTGGAATTTTAATCCGCTCCTATCGATTTTTTCGTGATCTACATGTGTTTTTACGTTCGAAAAATACCGTATGTGCACTCATTTTTTAAGAGTGAGTTCAGTGTTAATAGCGGTTCCACACGCTTGACACTTGAATCAGGACGAAAGTTATTCGCACAAAATATCAAAGGACTGAACCACTGAAGAGTCTAGTTGGGTAAGGCCCATTTAATATTGTTTCCAAGTTTTTGGGTATAGCTGGAATCCAATAATCAGCGGTAGCCTTAGGAAAGTGTGCTGACGGGGTGGAAGAGAAAGTGCGGCTTCATTATATGAAATTAACCCGGGACCAGCGGGAACCTTGCTTTTAAATTAAAAGTTAAATTCGAAAAAAGTTGAAAAGGAAGTAGGATGCCTTCTTAGGTTGCTTTTCACTTCCCTTTATTTTTTGAGGGAAAAAANAAAAAATTGAATTTAAAAATTTTCCAATTTTTCCGCACTTCCCTTTTCACCTTTTCTGATTTTTTTCTCATCGAATGAAGGTAGAGAATTCTCTCGTTTTCCAGGGTGGCCCCTGACACTCTCCTACACATCACTTCTCCACGATGGGACTTCATTAGACAACTTGTCCCATGCCCTCCTCCCTACCCCCCTTCCTTTAGTTTTTCGGATCGAAGTCAGCTTGCCTAGCTTTCTTCGAACGTCAATTAAGCAAACGAAATCTGGGCACCGCTGAAATTCATCGCAATTGTTGTGAAGCCCAGGGAGCAAGATGGAACATTCATTTTATCGGAACATTTCAACTCTCTTAGCAACGGATATCCGGTCACGGGTGGCTTCGACAGGGAAGTGCCGGGTTAGCAGGCCACCGCTGCCCTGTTAAACGATACTCTGAAAGTAATTACGAGTAATATCATAGGATCTGGATAGGATGCGGAAGTTCTGCAATCTCATTCCCTGCTAATATGCCCCAAGGACCTATGATTACCTGGTCACCTCTCAGTCCCGATCCTATATCACCTATCGGTTACAGTAACCTGAATGAGAACCCCGTGGGAGGAAGTTTTTTTGAAGTCATGAGATCCATTCTTACTTCATTTAGATTTTTACTATCAAAACACTACTAATAAGATGGTAGTTCTTTTCCCGAGTCGACATTCTGAATGGCACCTAATGAAGTCGTCGAAGCGGGAGGGAGAGTGAGAGGGGGACGGCGAGAGTGTTGGATTGAGAACAAATACATGTTGGGCTATGCCACAGAACGAGCTCACGGATGGATTAGCCCTCGTCGTTGTTTTGTGGACCGACGTCAACAACGATATAACTCTTCAGTGACCTCATTAGACCACACATATAAATGTATGAGTACTCTACTGCCAGCCTATTTTGTTACGAAGGGCGAAAAGGACGTGAGTCCCTCAAAACAGCCCTAGAATGAATCAGCCTCATCTAGTAGGCCCTTGCGGCCCATAACACGCCCCAAAATAATGGCCATGCTGAAGGGCCATCATTCGACGCCCGCTCTAAGATGGGCCCAAAAGAAATTTAACGAATATTCTATGATGACGTCAATGAAGTCAGCTGTTGCAGGCTCTCACTGCTTGGCATCGATCGCCACGCCCTATTTGGCGCATACGGGATGCGGCGCGCGCTGCTTGCGGCCGTCCTCATAGCGACCACCCACGCAGCTGTCTTTACCGGTAAGTTACCTGTTACCGTTTCTTCCTCAGCATACTACTCTTTATGTCCTAAACATCTTTTACCCGGTCAAAAACGGTTTACTTTGAAGTTATGAGCCGTTCCTCTCTTGTCGTGCTTGTTGTGGTCTGTCACGTTGTAAGCTTGTTCTTTGCTATTGTTCTAACGGACCAACATTTCTTGAATTACGGCTCTCATCATGAGAAGCATTCAGAAGCTATCGAGTGGTTCTTTCGAGCCGACGACATCGGCTAGCATTTCTTCCCGGTGAAAATAATTGTGTTAGCATCGCTCTACGTCCTTTCTCTTCGGGCCGCCGCTCCTCTCACTCTCTTATCATCTATGAGCCCTTCTTTGAGAATTCACACACACGATAAGGCGACACATCATGGCCGGCAGCAGCTTCGATTTGTCTGCCGTCATTGCCTGACATCAGTTTTCGCTTAGTAACTCTCATTAGTATCATTGCGTGACACTCAATGATAGGGTAGCTTTTGACTGAAACGGGGACATTGACGTCTGCGGCTCGTACTTCCTTCAAATCACGCCGAAGGGAACGAGGGCAGCGGAGCGCACGTTCACACTACAACTCACACATGTACATGTTACAGTAGTAAATGGCTCGGTGGGGCCCTGGGTATCTTCTAAAACTCGCACATCCCCTCAGTTAAGTGCCCAGGAACGATTTAGTCTCCGGGACCGCATCAAGCAAGAAGTCATGGAAAACACCTCCTCCCCCATCGATATCCTGTGGAGTGTTTTGGTTAATTAAACTGAGCTCTGGTGTATATATCGCTAGTACTGAAAAACAACAAGCCAGCCTAGTAATTGAGGACTCTGGCCGGGCACCTGGAGGTATTCAAGCGAAGAATGATGACGCCAGCAAGGGTTCTTTGGCTCTCCTGGTTCACGGAAACGCCAGAATACATGCATAAATTGGTAGAGGCTCGGGCTCTCGTAAGAGAGGACAGCCCCAATGCTGATGAGTGCTGTCATATTAATAAGTTAGACCTTGCTACGTACTTTTACTTTACATGTTATGTGACGACGAGTGAAGAAATGACACATGAAATAACTATATCTCCTATACAAGTAACGACATTATCGAAAGTTCTCGTTCAAATGTCAACATGGCACTAAAGTACTCAACTAGTTATTACTTCATAGTTCAGCTCAATATGGGAAAATTGCAAGAACTTTTGTGAGATATCCCAGTGTTTCCCAGTTCACGAACCGTATTCCTACCGTACTTTTTGTGTTTCTATTGGACTTTTGCTTGGCGGCATTACCGTAATTTGAAGATGACAAATTGCAACGAGCTAACCACAAATCAATGATGAGGGGGAACGGGGCAAAGCCCGTGACTTCCGTGTTCGTTATCGCAAAATTTCCTGAACGATTCGGGCCGCTGCCTACTCGGAGGTGTTTGACGTGAAACGGGGATTTTAGAGAAATTGCTGTTGACTACAGTAATCCCTTTAATTACGTTCCGAAATCTCAGCTTTGTGTGTTCTTTTCAGAAGGTGGCGCGTTGGGAGACGTGGTTTACCCTGCAGAATACGATTACCCAAAATCGAATGCGCTTCTAGACGTATCAGATCCAGATGAGGGAATTCAGGTGACACAAGTTTTTTCCTGTTCGAAATTTTCCCATACACAATTCTGGTTTTTTCGATAACACAATCGAATTTGCTATCCTGCTTATTGAAGCATAAATTATACGGCTCTTTTTATGATTCCGCAATATCAGCCGTTTTTTTGGGGGGAAGAACTGGGTGAACTGGGCCTATTTTCTTGTCCCAGGGTGTCTACGGATGGGTTAATACAGTTTTGTGGGGATGGTTCGGCTATAACTCAAACACAGAGAGAGCTGGCCGTCGACATGGAAACCACAATGAACGATTGCTGCCCCGAAAGAAGTCTCGCCACAAATTGTGCTCAGCTAAACGGCACAAAAACGTCATCGGGAGGAGGGGCGTGAAGGGTAACGCGGATGGGAGGGGGGACCGGGGGGCTGTGAAAGGGGGCACAGCGTGATTTCTGAAGCTGAATGTGGACTGAATGCTGATGAATAGCTGGGGAAAATGAGTCCGTTCCCTTATTGCTTCAGGCAATGATGAGCAAATATTTACATTCATTAATATATGGCTGAGATTACACCGGAAGGGCTGACATTTCCCTTCGACATAGCCCTGAGGGTTGTAGAAGTACGATGGCACTGCAAAAAAAAAAGTCTCAACAGTTTATTATTGCCCGTTTCAGGAGTGGTATCCCAGACAAGACTATTCAAATGAAAGACTCAGCAATGCCAGAAATTCTGAGGAATTAAGTGAACTGGAAGCTGAAATCCTCCAAGAACTAACACAACAACAAAAAGAACAAAATGAAAAAACAGAAGAAACAGGTGAGTCAACTGGAAATCCGTAATGAACTCCTTTCCTGATCGGAATGTCATGCTTCCTCCTCTTCCATCATCTCTTATTCATGTGTCTGTATAAAGGGGATTAGGGATAGCGTCGACTAAGTGGCTATATAAGCCCCTGTGGGGATTTTCATATGCTAGCATTCACCTACAGCTCAATTTCAACGAAACAGCAATGCTCACGTAACACGTGCCACCCTAAGGTTACTGAATTTTAAATGAATAAAATAGGATTATTTAAGTGAAAATAAAAGAATCAGCGCATGAACTACTCAGTACGAAGGTAAGAATCTCATCAAAAACCTTCTGACGGTGGTAGTCAAACAAATCCGCTGGGGAAGGGATAAAGCGCACTCAAGCTTGTTCGGTCACTTCGGGGGATGTCACGATCTATAAGAAAGTTTACACCTATGAAAAACTTGTAAAATCTTTTGTCAAATCTTTTAAATAAACTTAAAACTTGTAAACAAACTTGAAACTTATCTATAATCGTGAACACGAACGGCGTTCACTGATTCCTTTCAAGATACGCCGCGCACTTGACCTCCATTTGAATTCGAGAAAGTTTTGAATGTGTACTAGATCTATGTAATGGGGATAGGGGGACGAATGACAAGCCTGCTTACATCCGTGTTTTTTAATAATCCAAATCAGTCCCATTTCCCCGGTTTTCTATTCAACTTTGGAGACTTTGGGATGAAGCATCACTCCGGGTTCAAAGCCGAAAATGACGGGTCCGTTCCTTCCATAACTATTCTTTTTATGAAAAATATCGTCAATCGTATTAATGAAGAATGGAGAACTTTCTGAAAACCTCTTCTTTCCTTCAATTAGCAAAACCCAATTCTTTTCAAATAAATGAATCGAACTTCTCCCCTCCCTCGAAATGAACTGGCGTGAATTACTGCGGCAGCGTTTCGGGGACTGCGAAGTGGGTACCACTGTCAATATGGCACAACATTTATGTCATTGCCACGTGCTCAGGGGGACATGTACTTACTACGTACTCTATATCCGAAATGACGAATAACCTGATTACTTTCAAAAACTAGTATAGAAATTCGTGACTCGTTCTTATTATGTAAGGGTATTGTGCTCGCGGAAAAGCTTTACCTTGGTCGATTGTCCAGCCCTTTCGAAGTGAATTTTCCCGACATCGGCATGTTCGCGTCCATTAGGGCTCAAGTTTCGCACATACTGGGGCCTATAAGTAACGAAGTTTGAAGGGACGAGGGGAGCGTTTAATCTTGGAGGCTCAGTGGCACACAGGGAATCGCTTCACTTGTTTGACCTCAAAACAACGAAAATGCCTAATTCTCCCTCTTGTATTTGTTAAACAAAAAGTTCAAGTTGCTAAAAAGTGCGGGGTAAGCAAAGCATTGGAGATGAGCCTTTTACAGAATCCAGTAGGTCCTGTGTGGATTACGAGGCGTGCAAGTTTTGCTAACCTCAATCTCAAGTCTTCTGATTTTTTCCACTTTTTTAAAAATTTTCTGAAGCCAGTTGTGGCTCTTTCATATTTCACAATCATAACTGGCTTCATTGAAGCTCTATAAGCTCTGGATTTCATGTAAGCCAGACAGACAGCAAAAGTTTTTTGAAAGTCAATCACCGCAAGGTTTTGACTCAGAGGCTTCCTTGTTGAAATGTGGTGAAGCGTCGGATTAATCTCCTACATTCAGCGGTTCCTCGCGAAGTTGAGATCGAACTTCAAAATGTCAAAGAACAACCAAATGAGACCGGAAAGGTGACTGGAACAGAAAAAGCCGAACCTCAGATCGATGTAGTGGAGAAGCAACCCCTAGTGGCTCAGAAAAAAGGACAAAATGAATTTGTATCATTCGTCGAACCAGTTGAATCCAAACAAACTCAGTGAGTTCATCCAGGCACTATGTACTTAGTTTACATTACTTGTACTTTTTGATGTACGGGTTCAAGTCCCGTTTGAGGGCGAAGTTTTGCTCATAACTCGGCAGCCTTGTGGGTCTTTCGGATCGCGTAATGCCGCGAAATAACAGCAGTTTACAAAACTACAAGTCTAAACAAATTATTTTTCAATGTTTTCATCAATGGTGGAGTTCTTGTAGATCAATCGCTACCATGGAAAAGCGTCGTCTTGCTTCGTCTGATTTTACGAGTTCATTGCCTACCTATGGCAGTAATCTACTGGTAATCGGTGAGTGTTATTTGCTGTGAATCGTTTTGAACAACTTGTTATTTCCGTCATGAAAGTAGTAGAGCTAGTAAATCGCCAAAGTAAGCAACATGGATTCATTCTACCCCCAACTTTCCATTTTTCGTGTTGCGCCATGCCTTCAACTTCTTTCGAGAATCATTCGAAAGTACATTTTGTACTGTTATCTTGAAACAACGCTTTTCATCGTATCAGCTGACGAGTTAGCTACCATTGTGCTCAAAGAGGCTCAAGTCTCTCTAGACATTAGCTATCTTCAATGAATTGATCTTCGGACCCTCTGTGGGATATCGGCGCTGTTTCCTATTGTTGCATTGATCCATGGACATGGGATTTGTGGCGTGCACGTGAAATTTGTGCAAAAACGTGTTTTAACTTGTTGATGTACGAACCAATCCAAATGAGCCTCTATATCCGTAACACGTGTGGGACCCAATTTGTAGCAGTAATTATTTTACCTAGCGAGTAGATGTCAATCAGAGACCGTTCTCTTGGAATGGCTCCCACCTCGATCTGAAATCAGAGTGGTAGGGAAAAGCATTTGGGAGAAGGGGACATGCTTCAACTTGCGTTCGTTTACTGGTAGTTTACTCGAATTTCTGGGGTGGTCCGCCTGCTGGGTTGTGTGTTTTTCGTTTTGGCCTCATCTCTTAGTGTGCAATTCAGAGCGGGAGAGGGAGAGGAAGAGAGGGACGCCTTTAGTGGTTTTGTCTGCTTTCGTATATTTAATTAACTATCTGTTGTTTTTCATTAGTCGTCAGCAGTCGCCAGCGTTCGTATAATCTCGAATCCATCGTGGGATGAGCGTCGACATGACTCAGTCAAAGAAATAATAGCTGAAATGTGATACACACGTCCGGGAATGCAACAACAAGAACAAGTTTTCAGTGGGATTACTCCCAATGAAGCCATCTGCCCATCGTCCTCCTCTCTCCCCTTCCCGTGTCTATTAAATCCCGTGCACTCATCTGCTCAAAGGACAGAGTAAGCACACTTTTGCCTGTCACGAAACCCGAATGCCGCCAGAATGTTGGCCACGAAGACTTGATTGAAGTCGTACTCGTACTTGAGCTGGGAAGGGCACCAGAAGGTGAAGGGGAAGCGAGGTCTCGGTTCTTAGGTTTCTTAGCAAGCGGGGTCTAGGTACTTTAAGGAGTAAGGAATCGGTGCCGGTCCCGTGGGTTCGAGTCCCGTCCAAGGCGGATGTTTTGTCCGAAACTCGCCAACCTTGTGAGACTTTCGCATTGCGTACTGCGGCGGAATAACAGCAGTAAACAAAAACATTAAGTCAGCATAAATTATTCAAGTCTTTTACCCCTCCGAGCGAGAAAAGAGGGAACAGCTAGGGAATGGGGCTCGCCGTGTCAATTCAATGATCTAGACTTTTATATCAGCGTAAGCGAATCTGCACGAATCGGAGCTAAAATGGCACGTCATTTCGCAGCTTTCCCCGTATCCTCGCAACTAAATAGATTGCCCATCCAATGGGTACTTATTGAGAAGTGGGGGATCCGTATCTAGGTCCTACTTTTCCTTGTCCGACCTCCCTCCTTTCAATTCTGTTCGATCTCTTTTCAAAAATTGAACTTCACTTCAAAATACCTATTTTTTCGGTTCCCTCAGCTGTCTGTGCCAAAGTCAATTACTGGTAGTTAACAAGAATTAATTAGTAAAGTGCAGAGTACGAAAAGTACGCTCAAGGGTGTATTACCCAGAATCTCCCTGTTACCGTAGCCTAGATTTGTGAGATTTTTTAAGCCAAAAATAATCACGTCACACCGTTTCTTGAGAAGTGCTTACTAGACCTTACAGCCCTCGCGGAATCGAACTCCTGAACATTTTTTTGTGAGGGCTATCGAAACTTGACGTCTTCCGAGTGGTAGCTGCATAGTATCCTCTAAGAACTGCCTTCACTAGACTAGAAAACCTCTTGAGTAGCCGGCTAAACCACTTGAATCAGAGCAATCAAGGAAATTGGCCTAGAAACGATCCAGGGTCCTATCGGTGCCCTTTAACAGCTAACGACAGGGTATGTGTTATCCAATAGCCAAAGTCGAGGTAAATATATTTTGCCGACCAAACTCTGCCCCCCCCCCCCCGTTGCCCTCCCATTTGTACGTCACACTTCCTGAGTAGCTGTCGTTGTTGTTGATGAAGCGTGTAACTTCAGGGGCAGGCTCTCTTTTGGAAAAGGGTAGGATAAGGGGCCAAAGAATGGGCCAAAGTTGGGCGGGGTGTCATGTGACCGACTGTTCTTTCGTCGAAAAGGTCCCTTATGTGGCTGGAATGAGGGAAAGTCGGTGTGCCACCCCATACTTATATACACAAGTCACTGAGAAAATGCACCTGAGGGCAGTCGCCGCGAATCAAATTACTTGTGAGTAATACTAGTAGTGAGCTATGCTGTGTGCATGTTTTTTGCGTTGGCACGACTCAGAATGCCAAGCAAACTAATTGTCGAGTCAAGCACAGCACAAGAGGGCCTCCGACGCTCAGACGACGGCAACGGCAATGTTTATGGCGATTACCTTAAAATAAAAGGGGACCGCGCTGTTTTATGTACCTATAGCTTCTCATTGTCGTAAAGGAATCGCTTGAATGAACAGATTACCCGTGATAGATCACTGAAAAAAGTACAGGGTTTACTAGTAACACGTCCGAGCTCTGGAAGTTGTTAGTCTTCTTCTATGGAACTCTATGATCCCGAGTAAATTAGAAGGCTTAGGAAAGGAGATAATTATCACTATTTATCTCGTCGTATCATCATTTATCTCGAGCGAAATAACTGACCTCAAAATGCTTGGCTATCCATTTTTCCTTTGACATCATCGAAGATTCCGAAGTGGCGTGTGAGCTCACTTATTCTTAGGACCGTCAACCCCTTTGGCTTGCAAATTACCCTTTTTCTGAGGCTATTAATCCAGCCAGCTCAAAGTTGTTTTCTCAGATCGTTCAGCGTTTATACTTTCTTTTTCAGCCGTAGGTACAGTGCTCATCGTAGGAATGGTAGGAACGGTCGTTGGTGGCGGCTACTATATCAAGTAAGTACTTACTGCTTTCTACTACCATTTCCCATTGGAATGATTTCACCCTCCTCATGCTTTTTTTGTTGATCATTGGGATGTAGTCGCGAGACAAATTCACATCATTAGCATTCGAGCACATGCATGTTTGTTAGGCTGTTAGAAGACACAGAGAACTCGTGGGCTCGGGGAGCTCGAGGGCAAGTATTGACTGACGTGACCAAGTGTGCGTGCATGTACTCTTAGTCACAGCCATGCCGTCGAGTGGCCATTATGCTTGAACGATTGCCTGACGGGTTTCCATAGCTTGCCTTCCCCGTTTTTCCCCTTAGCCCAAGAAAAACGAAGTTGATGATGCTCTAGAGAAGAAAGATCACATAATTTCAAGGCTCATCGGTTTCAGGAGACGACGCAGCTCTCCGGATGACAGCGAATATGCACCGTATGCTGGAACTGGACCTGGTTTCAAAAAGAATAAGGTTAGACCACTAGACATCACAAAACATACAAAAGGTAAACAAATATATCGACTACGACACTATCCTATCCCTAAACCGGATAATTTCCCTCAACTACCTGATCATATTCGCGTTAAAAGCTTTTAGGTGGTGCAACCTGGCTCCTCTCGTACCAGAAATTCCAAGGGTTTCATATTAGCAATAGTGGAGGATTCCTCATGCTCGATGTAAAGGAAGTAAGAGTCAAAGAATAAAGTCTCTGGCGTTGATAAATCAAAATCCGAAATCAATAGAGTGTTCAGGATGCGCCCCGCATCAGACTGCAGTTCAAACTCGTAGCGGTGAAAGGAATGAGTATAAGACCCATACAATGATTTGAAACTCATGTAAAAGTAAGCAATTTTATCCTCCCAGGCGACTGTGATACCAGTAGAGTGAACCCGATGGATAGAAGGTTCCTCTGGTTTGGGCGGGTATCGATCCTGGATTCGATCTCAGGACCATGCATGTGTGGTAGTGCACCATTTGCCATTGAGGCATCTTTTCTCTGTTGAAAGAAATAGCTGAGCAAAAATGCAGAACGGCACAAGTGGGAATCCTTATCACTGAGAACAGCTATGTGATCCTCTGGGTTCCGACTTCCGTTTCTTGACTTTGCTTTCCATTTCCCAGGAGCTATGCTCTTCCTCATGCCAATTTATTTCTAAGTGATTCTTGCGCGCGTGGATTTTTACTTTAACCTACTTTTCCTAAGAAGTAGGCTCGCAACCTCAAAAAAGCGGACAGGAATGATTAAAAAAGTTCGGAAGTACTACGAGAAGTAATAAATAGAATACGGTAATCGAATTACTCAAGTGCTATTGTGTTTGTTAGCTGTAAGTGGGTACAAACTTTCTTGAATGAGTACAATCGTTCAGAAATTGTGCTTACCCGTGATAATCGCTAAGAACTATCTGTCACTTTTTTTAAAGATATTTTCACTTTTTTTCGTCTGTCACTTTTTTTAAATATTTTTACTTTTTTTGTAAAGACAAGTTAATTTTTGGTTGTTTCAGGGTGACAAAGGCGATGAGTCTTTAGCGTACAAAGCGCAACTCCACCAATACCAACAGGCAAAGCAGAAGATTATCTGTGGTGAAGATGTTCCTGGTAAGCGTTTTTTCCACGAAAGTACAGTGCTTTTTCCCCTTCATCCATGCATTAATCAAGAAAATGGAGCCTAAAAGTTCTATTGCACTTTATGGTGATTTTCTATGAAAGGCAATGCTCATAATACACTTAAATAGCCATATGAATGAAATATTCGAGGTAAGCCTCTCAAAAAAGGCTTCAGAAGTGTCCTTCTTCTATGAATCGTCGACTTATTTCTGTTGGACCACATAAATAGACATAATAAAAGAATAATTTCAAGCTGTCGTTTTGTAAGGGCAGAAGCGTGAGGAACTTAAGTTGAGGCTGTGCCATCTAAACCTGGCTACAGATTTCCCGCTTTGCTGTTACGTCGGGGAACGTTTGGGTCTTGGGCTGGCCTATTGTGCTTTAAGCAATTGTACTTAGGCGATGCACCCAGTCAATTTTTCAGAAAATCACGAGTGGACCAATCACAGGCTCTCTCGACCCCTACGAGTCTGCTATTGGTTGTTTCACGTTGCCCACCAATAGGATACCTCGCAAGATCCATCGCACCTCTCCTTCAATGAAAAAAGCGCTTCCCTCAACTACATCCCTCCAAGGCACGTGGGATAGTAGGGAGTGATGAAAGAAACACGTCCGCGTCACTTTCAAAGAGTTGTTTACTGGTAACTCTTGGTGTCGTGCCCGGAGTACTTCAAGTACGGAAGGTTTCAGATTGCATTTTTTACTCATATCCCAATACCAAATGGTAGGAGCACACCGGCGCCCCTTGTTTGTTGTTGTTGTTGTTTATCGAGATGTTTTCTAAACACGATGACAATCAAACTTCAAAACCTGAAAATGGATATGTATTAATTTAATCGGATTTTTTTGAACTGTGTGGGTGACTCTGGCATTCGAGCTTTCAAAGAGCATCCACTAATGACTTCTGGTCAAATTCGCCAAATAGAGGGATTGCTTGGTTCTGAAACGCTGGGGGAAGAGCCGTCTGCAAACAAATGACGAGGGGGTCGATGTCTGTTTCGCGTGGTGCCCAGTTTTTTGCCAACGAATAACGTGACGGATCTTCCGGGTTGTTCCATGACTCTTTCCGCACTTTGTTTAGTCTGTGCTTTCATTTTTTCTTTTTCTACTAGTAAACAACGACACCTTCCCTACTAGTAATCAATACTGATATACTCCTCTCGCCGACAATCGATATTGTCATTTTTTCGTCAAAGCTATGTTGTTTGTGAGTGAGATACTCGATACTACTTACATTCTGGCGTGCTAAGTAGTACTTGAGAGTTTTTGATTCCCTTTCCAATAGAGAATTGGGATTATCGAATAGTCAGAGGGGTTAGGACCGGGGCCGTACACGCGAGAAGTTCTATCCTTCTTTTGTCCCCTAAACTTTGTCTTCACAAAAGGACATGTGCTTTCATTGAAGACTTCGACTCGGCAACTCGTGCTCGTTTCTTTTCGAAAATGCCATTGAACACTTTTTTTCCATCCGGCTTTCTAAGCCTCGCTTCGATTTTTCTGCCGAATCCCTAATTGTTGGTTCCTTCCCTTCCCTGTCCCTCAAGTCCAATATCGAACTAGAGCTTTGCCTCGTGAACTATGCCACGGATAGCTATGCCAATTTCCAACAATCAAAAAAGAACTGGATGATTTATAACGGGAAATCTCATGGAAACACGTTAGCATATACCGGGAAAAAGGATGCCTCTTCCATAAGCTGGAACTCGGAGATTTGCATAATCCAAGCCCATTTCCCTGGAACTCTGCATCGACCTTCTTCAGCAGTTCTGCAGGTTCCATCGTCGATATTGTGGNTTGGGAAATTTCTTTCGGTCAGATAACCAAATTCCCGTTTCCACCTTCAAATCGGATTTTAAAATTTGCTACCGCACTTGAGGAACCTATGACTTTAGTAAAAGAATCATTGCGTCGGAAGGTGCGCCATCTTAGGGCAAAGCCACTGATGCGTCTTATCGAGTATCTTTGAAGAATTACTTTGCGTAGCCTTGCATGTGGAGACTGCTGTAATCCTGCTATCACTTCCCATCCGATTAGAGAAGTTTTTAGAAGTTATGACGCTCTAATGGATTGGATCTCAGCTTAAATGAGACGAGAGAAATCCCGTTTTATGAAGATGAAGCTGCCTACGAGGAGGGAACTGATGAAGGATAAAGGGATAAGGTAGCGATAAGTGCGAGATAGTAAGAAGACCAGTAGATCGTCGTGAAGCGTATGGACTCAACTTGTGCCGAAAGTCAAGCGGCATTCGAAGGGGAATAGTTGCATGAATTAGTGACTGATTCTTACCCTTCACACAAGGCTCGTTCTGAGAAACTTATTCTGAAAAAGGCCACTGAAGTTTGAAGATTCAGAGCTGTGTCATCTTCGTCGTGTCCAAATCAGGCGAAGCTCCACCCACTCTGGCGATCACCCCGCCCACTATAGGATAACGGTAGAAAAGCTGACAAGTAGGCAAGCAAATAAGCCAAGATTTCTGTTTTATGTACTGTTAGAATAGTCAAGTTCTGTTACGATAGCAGAGTTGATTTTCTCCGATTCCAAATGAAGAGGAACAGCACACGATTTTCCTGTCATCGAGCAAAATTATTAGCATTGCAGGATTTGGTGGTGTTTTTGTACTCTGACTGATAAACAGACTCAAACAATTTGAACAATGCACATACGCCTACTTTGTGGAAACCTTCCTGCTTCCTACATCTCCAAGGGAAATTGGGAAGAAATTGAAGGAACCATTTCAGCCAGATATCATTCTTTAATGTTTTTCTAACGATGGGAAATCTTATTGGAAGGTTGGCATAAAGCTGCAGAAGTGGTGTCGTCGTTAAAAAATGTTTCCTAAGTTTTCTTCTCCTTCAGCGTTTGTACCGCTTAGGAACGGGATCCGCTTTTTTGACGAACTGACGCCACTTTTACCGATTGTATGCTTGGTAGGGGTGGAGACGTCAAGGCTGAGGTCGGTCTTACGAGTACTGTCTTTGTCCGAGCGTAGGATGTGGCCGTACCATCTATCAAGGGAAGGATCCCAAGTCGAAGTGGCCATTTGAAATGGGACCTATACTGCTAGGCGTATTTTTTGACGCTGATTTCAAATATGCATTCAAAATCTGCCAAACGATTCTCTGAACGAAGTTATGGAGGTGGTCTCCGGAGAGCGCTCAACAGGGGAAAGCACAAAAGCCATGATTGCCGGCAGGCCAGCAGTGGCGGCCTGGAGTGGAGGTGAGCG
>UZAF01016565.1:31499-62801 GCA_900617895.1 Haemonchus placei
TATGTATGTATGTATGTATGTATGTATGTATGTATGTATGTATGTATGAATGTATGATATATGTATGTGTGAATCTGTAAGTGTCTATGAAGTATGAATGTATGTATGTATGTGATTGTGTATGTCTGTATTATTGTGTAAAAATCACTTCAATCAGTTCCTTAATTTTTTTAGGCTTATCACAGATATTGTACTTGTAGCAGATGCAAAGTATGTATGTATGTATATATGTATGTATGTATGTATGTATGTATGTATGTAAAATTGCAATGGGAGACCAGGTCTTCAGTGGTCTCTTCAGTGGTCTTGTCTTTGGGAGTCCCAAATCTAAAAAAAAACTGCACATCAGTGGAAAGGTCACTGGTATTTCCAGATTGTCAAAATTATTTCGACGATTTTTCGGTCGTACTCCCTACTGAAAGACCATAACCATAAAGATCTGAAAAGATATCTATGGTCCTTCTAAATTTCAGCTTTTAGTATTGGCAGCGTCCTATTTCAATACCGCTTAAATTTGCAAATTAAACATTAAGGTCTCGTCTAAGTAAAAGCAATGCGATCAAAAATAATTTTGCGTCAGGAAATAGCAGAGGGATAAGTCGAGTTAGGGTCTGTGGACCCACGATAAGCCCCCAAATTCGGACCTGACTGTTTTAAAGTGAAAACCATGCATTATCTCTCGCAGATTTCTTCATCGAGGGGGCATTGTCCTTTCGTTGGGAATTTAGCTTCACACATATTTGCCTAACAATGGAAAAGCCACTGATATTTCCAGCCTTGCCAAGCTCAATCTGATGCTTTTTCGTTTGTTCTTCTCACTCGTTAAAATCTGGAAAGAAGGCTGTGATCCTTCCAAATCTCAGCTTTTACCGTTTACAGCGTTCGATTTCAACGCCGCTTGAATTTGGAAACGGAGTTGAGAATTGTGGGCTCATTTTACATGAGCCGCCTTTTATGCTTAACGAAGTAAAAAACAAGGTTCTGCAAAAGCAATCTTTCTACCTAACTGTCATGCCATGAAACATGTCATCCTCATAATCAGGAAATCGGAAGTTATTAGAACAAGCTTCCTGCGATGATGTTTTGAGATGTGTTCATCTATTCGAGTTTTTCCGGAGTCGTAGCTATGCCTGTACGGCTTGGACGCTATCATGTGGGGGGAGGGGGTGGGGGCTAGGCCAGTATAAATCAATATTATTATCTTCCCTGATGAGTCTGTTACGATTTAACGATTTTAGAGGACGGGAGGACCAGCAGAGCTTGAACAACTTTGGGAGATTCCTGGATTCCATCCCAGCAATTGGTAGCGCGCTAATTGGCACTACGTAACCTCAGCCTTGGCCAATAAGGTACCTCTGTAGATTTCTGGGAAGACCGAACAACACAGCTTCTGAAGAATAGGTTAATGCGAAAAATGAAGTTCGGTGAGCTTTAGACAGCTGTGGCCAGTCATTTCCATACAGAATGCATTAGTTCATTACCCAACACGCCGTATTTATACTGGATCTTCGAGTCAAACGGATTCTTGAACTCATTTCCTATAACTGCAAAAGACGGAGACATCGCCAACCGCCCAACACCAGCTTCGTAATCAACTATAACAATGTACAATCTTAACTTGATGTTCTTGTTAGCTGCTATTATTTCGCAGCAGTATGCGATGCGGAAACCTCACAAAATGGCGAGTTGTGTTCAGCAAAATTTCGGTCTCAGATGGGCTCGAACCCCCACCACTTGTGCTCTCTTTTTTTATGGCTGATAGGCTATATAAGCCCCCTGCCCCCTCTCCTTACTGGCGTATACGCCACTGAGTGGGTTAGGGCAAGCGTAGTGTAGGGATAAAGGGCACAGCGCGCTGAAAGCCCAAATACGGGTTCTAGACTCGTCCGAGGGCTTAAAGCACAGTTCACGATAAAAATTGTTTCTGAGATTTTCCTATAGGATGAATTCGAGTTCCCCTCGTCTACCATATCTGGTGCTGTTAGGTCGGGAAACGGCCAAGTTAAGGAGTTATAAAGGCTCTAAGATTGTACTGTGTTTATCTTCGGACGAGATTCACCGGCACTGTAGAGGCTGCCCCATAACAAGAGAACCAATGTAGTAGGTTCAAACAACTTGTCATGACCCATAGCGACAGAGGAAAGCTGTTCTGTACAGTTCTAGCTTGATGTAGCCAGCTTGCGCAGTTACAACGAGTGAAAACTCGTCCGGATACCCCTTCCATTTTATTTCTGTCATGGTAACCTCGTCCAACCTCTATTTTTGTTGCCTTTGAGGAGCCTTATTTTTCACAAGATCAGCGATTTCCTCATTACCGATGAACTATTCTCAACCTATTCTTCCGTATTTGAATAAAAATGGTCACCTCTAAATTATCGTGAACTGTGCCGTTAGGCCCACAGCTTTTATCTTTGTGGGACAACATATAGTATTTCATCCAAGTTTCTGGATATAGTGGAAGACACCTAAAAGATTTTATCGTTTCAAATTCCGCTCTCTGTCAATCACCTTTATCTCCCGTGTTTTGGCTGCTCACTGATTTAGTAGGGTGGGCGTCAGAACCGTCTCCATTCGTCCCTGCATTTGCCCCATCCAAAGTGTATCCTTTGTGGACTGGTGAGCTTCTGAAAAGCAGTTTATTACGGTAACCGGCTGCTTACTAAACAAAGATCAACTATATCTTGACGAGAAACCGTTGCACTATTTTCAACTGTTATCTTATCTTATAAGTAGCGAGAGTGAAAGCTTGCAGTAAATTAAATCTGGAATATGAGGGGGTCAGTTATCAAGTGGTTATTTAGTAATCAGTAAAGCTGTAGGTGTCATGAACCCAGAAACGATCAAATATATAATGGAGCGGTCGTCACCTACATCGATTACTTGCCACGCCCCTTTTCGCTCACTTTACGCTGCAATAACGCCATACCTTGGTTGATAAGTGGTGGTACACTATTTTGTCGTGGTCGGTACTGTTCTACAGTGATTCCTCCAGCAGCGTGTCATAGTATTGAAAGATGTATGAATTAGCTTTACGGTCTCAAGAAGAGTTCCTACACCATAATATAACCCTCCACTCCTAGCAATTTCGCCTGAATTTCAGTCAGCCTACAAGCTGGCCCTGTCGAAAAAATTTTAGGCAAAAATTACATCATACCAACCACCTTTTTTGCTTCTCTTTCTTTCGTTCTCTTTCAGTTTCTCATTGCGTAGTGCCTTTTCCAACAGCCGACGCAATTCTTTCTGACGTGTCTCTCTGTAGCAGCCGATAATCAGTAACAGTAACCATATCTGGCCCATTGCCAAGGCTGCCGTCACCGTTACCAGCACCACTGTGCCGAAGTCAATCGCACCTTAAAAGGAGTATGACTATATAATGGAAGGACTGAACTGCATAGCAAGTACTTAGGTTCTGCGAGTGTATAGAGTGATAACGGAAACATAATTAATAAACTCTGTTTAACAATACTTTATACTGTGCAACTATTACTTGTTAAGTGCACACTTAACGGTTATTCTGAAGAAACTAGTTCTGGACGAGTAATGCAAGTTATTTCCTAGAATAGTGCTAAAGTCGAGAAGAAAACGCGAAAATCGGCGTCTTCAGAGAAATATAAGGCTCTAAAAAAGAAGTGAAATTAGGGGTTGGACGATAATGTGACGACAATAGTTGCAAGGAAGCGGCACTTGGACGAGATGTCCAATTGTGTGTTCCACTAGCTGGCATAGCTGGCTACAGTAAGCTGCCTGTGTGTAATCTGTGCGTCCCAGTGAGAATAGTGCAACCTCTACGGCCTCTACAACGCCGTCGAAACATATCCGCCCGTGTGTAGGTCGGTTGAGCTGGATTCGAGGTCTTATTACGCCCTATCTAGGCCGTTTTTGGAAACGAAAGAGTCCCATGTGCTATCCTGTTTGGTCGCAGTTTTGTTCCAGGAAGGAACTTCGGAAACCATTAACACCGTGAACTGTGCCTGTGAAACTGTGAAATGAGATTCTACATCCGTAAATGAAGCGAAAAAGCTCACTTTTGTGTTCAAGGTAGTCGACGTTCAATCCACGTGCTATAGCTCCTCCAATATAACGAGGATTGTTCAGGATAAAGTAGGTCAATATACATGTCATTACGATAAGTATCACCACTGTAGTACACTTGAGCACGATTTTTGGCACGATCCATGACGAAAGCTCCCGAGTAATGCCAAACCAACAGGCAAGTATAGCAAACAAGTGAGATGCATACAGAACAGCAATTGAATAACAGGCAGATGTCGCTAGTGGGGTGTACCTGAAGTTACCAAGTGATAAAGAGTTATAGAGCTGCGCTGATCAGTGATAACTGGAATTAAAATATATGGAATCCATCAGAATGTGCTCTTTTCACTGCTTAAAAATTACTCGAGTCACTATCAGCCATTTTTTTTTACAATTTTTCTTGAAATGAAGCTCCATGGAAGGAGGAGGACACCATCCGTGAGTGGGATTCTGAGGAAAAAGCTAGCATTCTGCAAGTGGACACACCACCTACCATGTAAAGATATAGTGTCCTCCCATTCACCACTTTCTTGTCGATATAACTATACCTTCTTTCCGCTCCTTTTCTATCTAATTAATTCAATCCTTCGGAGTGGCCGCCGCGTTATTCTGCCCTCGATTTCCTCTAGCGCTCAAATTTAGTTATAAACATGTGATTACTTCTGGTCGGATCGACCCACTAGCATTGACACGTTCACTGGGATGAACCATAGAGAGAAGTTTTGGTCTCGAATGCATAAACTCTTATCTCGTTTTCACGTCTGTTGTTTTAGAAAGGGCTACGCGGCCGCAGCAGGAGACTTAGATTGGAGCGCGTTACCTTCAGCAACCGTGAGAAATCAGCAAATCTCACATCCTTCTTTGCATGCAGCCGACTAAAACGTTCCCGAAAACAACACTGGTAGAAGGAAGACGAAAGAAAAAGGAATTAAACAGTACTAGAACTTTCCTTTCTGAAGACTACCACAAAATTTGAAAAATTTCATATTTCAGGCAAAGTGGTGGCTGGTCTGGAAGGCCGCCACTCTTGCTTCTTAACAAATAGCGGAATCTTCCTGAACAGGGTTTTTTTTCGAGAGCAGACGGGTCTCTACGAAAAAAAAAAGCAACGAAGTTTTGATGAACCAAGGCAGAAAAGCCGGAAAAGATCACTTGGAAGTTTTTTTGCCATAGAAAAGCAGTGAAAGACATTTAGAGGATAGGAATTGAAAGAAAGCGGACTGAAATGAAAGAAATGAGAATAAGAGAAAGGATTATCTTTCTGGATCAGAGCGAAAATGAGCAGAAAAAAATGGAGATGGAAGAGGAGGAAGGGCTGTTGGGCTTTTCTCCTGCTCCCTTCATCTCTGCCTGTTCCTATCTCACTATAGCTCTCCATCTTCCTCAGCGAATGAGATATGAATAGGTATTGGCCTTCTTGAATAAATTGTTCCACAGTCTGGGTGTATAAACGTTTGAAAGTGGGAGGTGATGAACTGTGGTCTTCAAAATCGAGAAGGGTGAGAAAAAATGGATATTTTCTAACTTTTGTAATTCTGTCATTAACATTATCGTTCATCATTATCACTACATATTAACATCTATCATTGATCGCTATCATTATTTATCAAGCGCCATAATCTTAAAAATCAATGCTGGTAATCAATCAATTTTTAATGGCAGACTAAAAACTTGACATTATTGAAAAGTAAAAGTAACCTACCCGAAGTGCTGCAGAAGTTGAACACATTTAACGAATGCTGTAGTAAGAGAGCAGAAGTCGACAATGCCTATGGCTACACCAACGGCTTTCGTACGCTTGCCGAGGCAGAACTCAAGATGTCTGAGGTCAAGGTCCGATACTGCCAGTCTCATCTCAAGTTCTCCATATCTAAGTAGTTATTTAAAAGTAAATAAAAATTAAGCATTAAGCGTCGGTTGATGACACCAAATCGAGCAAGTAAAGCACAAAACTCTGCATCTGGAGACCAACGGATGGCTGGTGCTCTCACTTTCAAAGTAGCAAGGTATGTGACGTTACGCGGGATTTGCGTTAAGCACTCTCCAGCTGCGATCATTTATGGTAACGATTGATACGGTAAGATAAGACAAGATAAGTAATGATATGATATGATACGAATGTGATGTGTACTGTGTGGTGAAATAGCTCGAAACGAAAGAATTTATACCTCAAAGAGAACGGTAGTAATAGGAGCCCTGACTTTGTTCAGTAATCTTACCAGTGCTTTGGGCTACTACTACACAACTTGTACTGTACTATTGCAACTATTAATAACTATTACTATTAAACTAACTAAACAGCCCATGGCACCATGAAACTTTAGACTGGGATCCCGTAAATGATACATCCCGAACAGCTGAGCACGAGCATCGAAACCGACAAAAAACGCCTCTTCAATTCTCAAAAACAAATTCAAATGGTTAAAGTTTACTTATAGAACCAAAGCAGATGGTATTCGTTACATTGAGCTTTTCAAAATCACAGGTAAAGGATGATGACGGGAATTTTGACTCTGTCAGGGAGCAAAATTAAATAAAACCTCAAAAAAAGTTTGCCAAGGAGAAATTTCATGAAACTTGTAGGTGGCAACCACGTCTTCACATTATTATTTACTATTATTTTTGAAATTTGTTTATTATTTACGCATTAAATACGTTACTACGATTGTGAATGAAAGTCGAATGAGTGGACGCATCCCTCAGACGGGATGGATTAATGCCCCAGGACTTTGTCCTTTATCCTTGATTTATGACCCGTAATCCTTATTGTGAAGGTCGCGGGGTCCCCATTTGTTGGAATTTGAGAAACCATCCTGGGAAGAGAGGATTAAGCATTGCTGCCAATAACTTTTTCCAAATCACCCATTTGGGTGCCTTTCCCAATGTCAAGTTTTTTCTTCCTCCGTGACTCCTACACGAAATTTGATACTGGCAAACTTCCTCTGAACGTGAAACTGAAACTCGCACTGGATGAACATGAAAGCAACCTTTCCCAAAGCCTACATCGCTCTTCAAAGTTGTTCTGGGGTTTACTTTGAAGTAGAGAGGCTCCTGTGCGTGTACAAATCTCGTCCTGCTTCGAAAGGGATCATGTTTACAGTATAACTCTGAGGCTAAAAATTAATTTTGGGCGAGTTTGAAAGGTTTTTGTTAGAAAGCATTCGGGAAGAAAACGTGAACATGCGCATGAATGGACAACCAAAGGAGAGCACGGCCACCTTATGTGAATTCAATTTGCAGAGCTCTGCATTCCCAACGCAGTTTATCAAGTTTACGTTGTTGAAATATGCAATATGTCGACCGAAAACATGGCCACAGATGAAAAACCATTTCCTCGTAGAACTCCTTTCCCATACAACATCCTTTTTCCAAGTAAATAATGTGTTGTTTGCAGTAAAGCAGCGCTAATACAATTGCTTTGGCATGTGTGGGGCCCTGTTTTGCTCATCTTGGGTCTTGCAAAAAGCTACTATTTATCGTTTTCGTTGGAAAACAATCATTCTCCTACTAGTCGATTTACCAGTTCTTGCTCGTGTTTATTTACTTCACTACTCCCAAACAATTGTTTCTATCAATGAAGCTGTGGCCTTTTAACTCAAATTGCATACTATGGGCCTTCTCTATACGAATGCGGCATGCTGGAACGACATTCGGAGAATAAAGCTAGAACTTTCGGTATTCTCAAGCTGGTCTCCTTGGTCTAAACAAGAAGTTCTGTAATTTATAAAGTTGTATATTGATCTTATAGTGGTTTTGCAGTCCTACGGTCTGTTGTGCTAAGGTAGCAATGCTGTAATTGCTAGGAACCAGCTTGATCTTCCGGCTCACTCTGAGCTCTCCTCTTTTTTTCTGTTTGAGTCTGCCGCCAGCATCCCTTCTAAATTTCGACGATCTAGTTCAAGAGAACAGAATTTCGGTCCATCTGACACACTTCGTGTATATCCCGCTTGTCATGAGCGAAGTCATGCTCAGCCCTTCCTAGTTTAATCATATATTCGACCATGGACGGACAAGATGGTGGTGCTGGATAGCCCTCCTACTCGAGCCCTACATTTTGGTTGACAATCGTCCCGAAAAGGAAAGAAAACTAGAGAAGGGTCTGAGATATTTGTCAACTATGTCTCTGTTAGGGCGGAGGTGGTGTAGTGGCAAGTGGCGCACTATGTCACACTCATTGTTAGGGGTTCGAATCCCGGATCGGTGAGCGCCTAGGCTAATCAGGCCTCCTATCCCTCCGGGGTCGGTGAATTGGTGCCAGACTCGTCTGGGAGGATGAAAACACTGACTTGTACGTCGGCTGGCCACTGCAAGTCATTGTATAGGCCACATACGCACTAATTACGCCACTACGATTCTGAATGGAAATCGGGTGCGGGGCGCATCCCTCAGACGGCATTGATTAACGCCAAAAACTTTATCCTTTATCCTTCATGACTCTGTTGCCATTTAGCCTTCATCATTTCAATATTGCTACACTATGATATAACTATACTTACTTGCATAATGTGAGGTAACTACTGCTTTAGTTGTTCCCTGGTCTACTTCACGATAGCAGCTTTTGTCCTCAATGATGGTCTTCACTGAACAGAGCTCGAAGAAGATTTCCTCTGGGGCTCCCCAACCTATTCGAGCTAAGACTATTTTGAATTTTAAATTTTAAGTGTTTACAGTCGCCTCAATTTTTAATAGGATCAACTTGCTCTTTTTGTCATGGTAATTTTATTGGCCTGTTGTTTAGCCCTTCAGTGACTTTAACGACCGTGTTTGGATAACTTGTCTGTGATTTCAATAAAAACAACCTTTTACGATAAACCAGTGGTGCACTTTTTTTAATCATGTTTATAGTGAGCTATTGAACTTCAAGACGGAATAGATTAAAAAACATTCTTAAGGAGTAGAGTACTGTATGAATAGCACAGGAAAATATTGTATATGTACTTACAGTTTCTTATCAAAGAAAACTAAGATTTCTGAAAATCCAGAAAACGTTATAGATAAAACTTTGCAAACTCGTACACTCCTGAAAAATTAGAAACACTATGTTCTTCTCGATGGCAGTCCGGCAGTAGTCGACAATTAGTAGCGAAGCTCAATGGGTGGTCGTTGAGGGTACTGGTTAGAAGCTGCTCTGGAGAACATAGATTTTATAACCCCGTCTTTCATTAACAAAATAGTACGTTCTCTAAAAGAAAAGGTAAATTTATTTGTTCGGCACTTTCTGTAAACAAGAAGGCGCAGATCCCTCAAATTTCTTGCGCTAGTAAAAGGAAGGGATGGAGGTGGTGTAGTGGCAAGTGGCGCACAGTCACGCAAGCATGGCCACAGGCTCGAATCTCGGATCGATCTCCGCCTACTCCAACAATCCCTCATGGTCGCTTAATCGGTACTAGGCTTGACTGGAAGGATAAAAATCACTGACTTGTACATAGGAAGGACATGGCAAAACATCGTATAGGCCACACACGCATTAGACATACCATAACGATTCTGAATGGAAGTTGAATGTGGGGCGCATCCCTCAGAAGTGCTTAATTAACGCCCAAGGACTTTGTCCTTTCTTTCTATGTATTGGACTGGATTGAACACGTTTGACTCCTTAATCCTGTACACCCAACTGTGGCCATGGATATCCATAGCAATAAATCATAACTATGGACCAGATTTTGAAATCGAACTTATTACCGAATTGAATAGGAACGAACCTTGACAGCGTGTTGTCATAACCGATCAAAATACCTTGCGATCGTGGCATGAACTCCTGGAAAATTTCAGTTGGTCGAACAGAATGACCGAAGAAGTTAATCATTAAGTTCAGCCATCTTCAAACATATTTGATTGCGCACGGCACGGCGTAACACATATCACGAGGAATTTTGGTAAGGTGAACACGAATTCGAATTCATAAAAACTTTGCAAACTTATTTATTTATTTGTGCTGATTCGACTCTGAATATGTACATAAACAGTAAACTCAATTCAAGCAAAAGCAACATTAGGGTCTGAAGGAAACAACAATTTGAAAGAGCGACATAGCAACAAAAATATTCAGAGTAATGCATCAAATATTTTGGTTGGTGAATCAACGAAGTCAGCTTGAGTCATTGCCACTGACTTCTTCTGAGAGTAGAGGAAGCATAAGGAACTCTAAGTAGGATCGGGAGACGTGCAGTTGAATCGGTTTTTGTGCAATCGATCCATCGCGCGCGGCAGTCGCGGACCAGTTGCCTCGTTATCGCAATTCTATTCTTCTTCATACAGCTCGACTCATGCTATATTGTCGTTGGCATGATTCTATTGTTACTTCCTTTGTTCCCATATTCCATACCCACTGCGTTGCTTCTGCTTCATTCTGCTCGATCCCTTCGTGCACGACGTCGCCCTCGCCGCACGCCGCAAAGCGACCTTTCGGTTCAACTGTGTAGAGAAGGATTATAAGATTAAGGCTGAAATATTTGACGCTAACCGATCCCGTTTGTGGAATGCGCCATCGCAATCGGCTCTTAGAATCATAGTGGCATTTTAGAAGCGATGTTTCTCCTTCAACGACCTGCGGTGGGTAGTCAACTTTCGCGCCAGTGCTGTTATCCTCCCAGACAAGTCCGGTACCATCTGGAGATGGAGGAATGAGACGCGGAGCCTGGGCGAATGTCCCTACTGGATGCAAGGCGAGACCTGGGCGACTGTCAAACAGGGATTCGATCCCCGATTATGCGCGTGTGTTTGTGCGAACGCCCTTTTCCGTACTTCTCTACAAATTGTCCGGCTGATGGCATTCGTTGTGGAGACAGACATGAACTGGACTGTCCCTGAGATAAAAAGACGAGGTTTCTAGTTTTGGGTCTACAAACCTCTCAACAAACTCTTCAAGAGAGCCTTCCTTGCTTCAGTCGATGCCTCATATCGGGACCGACCTTCTTTCCCTTAGTTACAGCAGCCTTGACAAGCTTCTCTCAGCTTTGATGGACAGTTTCGGTTTTTGAGCTCGTAGCTTTTGTGAGCCCTCGGAGGGATCATTCTTCTGCTTCATAGGTTGTTGATGGTCATAGTTTCAGTAACATGCTACATTTCTTCCAGAGAACCCACTTCGTGTACCTTCCGGCGTTTCTCGTTTCTCTTGTACACTGTAGAATGATCCCGGGTGTTCCTACATACATGTTTGCTGAATCTGTTTTGGAAAATCTTGATTAGGATGGGTCTGTGCTAGAGAACAAATATTTGTCCGTGCCTGGATAGCCCTACTAGTCTTTGGGATCATTTTGGGACCTGGATGGCCCTAGAACAACTTGAGATCTTTTGGGAGCACATAATGCTTCCCGTTAGTATTCGCTGGGGTGGTTCAGCTGAGGACCCTCCGCGAGAGAAGGAATCTACAGGCTACTACATCATGGGCTGCTTCCTGCTCAATAACTTTCTCTCCTTCTGTCTTCTACTCCTTGACGTCTCCCTTCCAGGCCCCTTCATTCATTGCTGATGTGGCCGTTCACACACCCTCCACGATCCTCCTCCTACGCATCTGTTCTGATTGCCTCTTCAAATCTCGAATAAAACTCATCCTCTTTTGATTAGGGATAGCCCACTTGGGGTATGAACTACTATGGTCTTGTTCAGGCCCTTCTTTCTTGTTTACTCTTACAATTAGAGCCATGATCCCGTCGCTGATCCTATTGACAACGCCATTTCGCAGCATATTTCTTTGAGGTCTTCTCCGCCACAGTAGAGCCAATCTAGGCGGGCCGAGTGGCGTCCTAGCCTTATCATAAATAACTTTTGAAACTTTAGAAATATATATTGTTTTTCTATAATTTTCAAACCTCAGTCGTACTGGTTGTAGCTGAGCTTTTCCCTCAGCCAACCTGTCAACCAGGGTCTGACGCTGGCGCCGTTGCCATTCTTAATAGTTTTGCAGGGCATTATTTTTGCCTTGGCCGAAACCGAACTCGTGGGCCTTCCTCAGTACAGAGCTGAGGAAGGTCAACGAATTCATGAGCTTACACTCTTGACCACTCGGCTATTCCTGCACTTTAACCCTCAAAGCTTTTCGAAGCTACCGAAACCCAATACGTAGTGCAACAGTCTCTGTAAGGATGTCTCATAACCTTTCATTACTACATTGTACTACTGTTAGATTTCCAGATAAGTCCGGAAGCATCCCCAAAGAAATGTCCCAAGTAGATGTTGAACCACTGCTACAGTTCAGGAATAAGTAATACTACTGTACGTTAACATTGAAATACTCATAATCAAGGAAGAATTGTGAAAAAAACAACTTCTGAAGTAACTCGCTACTTTTTTTACCAGGAGAACCGGCCTTCTCCTGCGAGGCTTACAATAATAACAGAAAAGAAAACTAAACGAACACAAGTAATTCAGTGTTAAGCAGCGGGGATGAGGACAAACCAGTGCGTATAATTACTTTAGTAATGAAAAGTGAGCAAAACCAATAAATGCACTGACGAAACTCAAAAAGTATCACAACCGATGAAAAGTGATATCGTACAACTTATGCAAAACTAAATTACAAAACATAAAAATACAGTTGCAAACAAATGCGATGAAATGCTCTAACATAGAATAAACTCAGAGTAAATAATCGAAAAGGTCAGTCTTTGACGAATTTGCGGTATCCAATGGGATCAGCCAACCCTCGTCTTGACATGTACATCGCCGCTCGTGTACACAGGTAAACTTACATTGTAACCTTTTGAGGAAACTTCGAGTTCTTCGCTGAGTCCATGAAGTCCAACGAATAACTTGTAGATCCATGCACCGAGGACGGCGCCAATCAGTGGACCCACTATCGGAATCCAAAAATAGAATCCATAGGCGCTGAAATCCAAAGTATAATACCGTCTTGAAGCTGAATCAACTGTTTTGTGAAAAGACGTAGAGCTCTCTCTATTCTCTAAACAATATTGGCATTGAAGTCCGAGGTGGGGTAGCGGCAAGTGGCGCACTATTACACACTCATGGTCATGATTTCAAATCCCGAGTCGACATCAGGTACGGCCGACCAGGCCTTCCACCCTTTCGGGGTAGGATGATTGGTACTAAACCGTCCTGCAGGATAAAGGCACTTGTTTGTACATCGGTTTACCACCGCGATTCAGTGTATGGCCATATACTCTCTCACTACGCCACTACGATTCTGGACTGGGCCAATTGCTTTGACGTTTCCCTCAGACGCCAGAAGCTCTTCATCCTTCATTGGCATTGAACGAAATGTTACCGAACACTCCTTATGACAACTCATCACTTTCACTACATCGGAGCCCGACTTTGCTAGGCTTGGAAAGGGCCTAAGAGAAATAAAAGAACTTTCCGAGGAAAACCAAGACTTAAAGGAATTTAATTTGTAGTTTGGTCCAGGATTGCACAAAAATAACCCTAGTTCAAGTTATGAATTGCGCTAAACGGTGCCCCTGAATTTTTTTAACAATAAAGATAATTTCTTTCACACTTCACACCGTAAACATGACCGTCTAATTGACCACAGATCCTGCTCCTTTTCTCTCTTGTATTTTACGGGAACTAAATGGTTTTGCACATTATATTCTGAGGGTAGTCAATCTGGCACAAAGAAAATATCCAAAGCTGTATACACTGCAGACTGGTGGTTAAAGCGGTTTCCAGTTTCAGTTTTTTAAATAACTCAACTGACGAAATCTGGCGATTCTAACTCCAATTTTGAAGAGCTAAGGTGCGGATTCATAGCAATGGGCCACTATTGAAGTTTTTGTTGTCATGTGGAATGAAGTTCGACTACTCATACAAAGGTGCCCGTGCAAAAAAGGTCATCTGCGTCCAATAGACTAGGTTCTGTTAAATTGTGATCTGATGGAGAATTCTACAACTTCCTTCACTGTGTTCACCGTGATTCTTCATGAGAGTAATATATAAAACTTTGATGATAAATAGATGGCCGGATCGCCCTCTAATGGACCGTTGCGAAGGTATCCAACTTTAGTTCCGAATCAGGTAATTTAACATGTATACCCACTCGTCTTTGGGCTGACTTCGCCGAATTGGTTGATTGCTGATCCCTTCGATGGACTCAGCTCAAGTCTATTCAGTAAACTAGGGACAAACTATTCAATACTACGAGCTTTGTTTTGAACTCGGAAAAAGTTTAGGTACAAGCGAAGTAACGGAGTAACCTTATTTTCGAAGCTGAACAGTATTTTTACAGCTTGGTTGTCGTTTGAAATTACCAATAGTAGCAACCAATAGCGTTTGAAATAGTAGCATACCAATGGGTGGTGCCTAGGGTCCTTCTGGAATGGCCTGCCAATACGATAGGTGATGGACCAATATGGAGCAATACGTAGTGAGGGGCCGACTAGCTCAGCAGTCAATCAGAGGCCGATCCGTCCGCCTATCTACAAGGTCCCACATAGTTCCATGTCGAAATACAATAATTAATACAAAGTAACTCCTATTCCAACGACGATTTCGTGAAATCTCGATTCCACAAGGCTTTCCACTTGCAAACGCACGTGACCTTTTCAAATGGGTATCTTAATC
This sequence comes from Haemonchus placei, assembly GCA_900617895.1. Lineage (NCBI taxonomy): Eukaryota > Metazoa > Nematoda > Chromadorea > Rhabditida > Trichostrongylidae > Haemonchus > Haemonchus placei. The sequence goes on from UZAF01016565.1 coordinate 46,053, forward strand.
AGCTCAAAATACTCCTTGATTCTGAAATGAACACTTTCCTACCTCAACCTTCTCTAGTAAAAGTAAACGCTACAAGTGACCAAAATCCGGAGGAGAATTGTCATTTGTTCACCAATTACAAAGTCCACGAAAAAATCTGAGTAAGAAACTACTTTGACTTGATGCTAGGTTGTTTTCTGCATTTTCCTTGTGTCAGTTGGACTGAACCTCCGATTAGGTAGAGGTACTAACTATTAGGTTTCTTTAGGAAGTAAAATTTTGGGAAGAAGCAGCAACTCTTAGAACATGTGCTTATTTTAATTAGTTTTCAGCTAAAACTGCTGAAAATCTCCATGATGGGGATCAAATTAATCACGACTTCATGCTCCTCTTCAATACGGGTCGAATGGTCCTGTTAAACTTGTTATTCCGGTTGGCCAAAGATCTCCAGAACCTATCACTCTCAACTACTAACCTAAATCTTATTATTTTGATTTCATTTCTATTTTAGACCTGAATTTTGAACTCATAACGCCGTTTCTTCAGCTCTACAGGTTTCCAAGAATTCTATGCATTCTAAGTAGCCAATAAGTATTCACGAACAGAAACCTCGACTCTAAGAGAATCACGACGGACGAATCGTCTTTCTCTCAATCATTGTTCGTTCTATAAATTGAAGTGAACGCGTCTGATCTCTGTTCGCATAATGTTCGTTCTACAAATGCCGATCACAGTCAAGGCGACTGAACTGTGATCGCATAACTTCAATCACGCTCGGCGACTGACTTTTACTAGACATGCTCCCTTGCGATATACTCGTATCGCAGTAGAACCGACTGCGCTCCCTTGCGATATACTCGTATCGCAGTAGAACCGACTGCCTTCAAGACACAGTTTACGATGATTTTGAGGTATCTAGTGGAAGGTATGGTGAAGAATGTTGCGAAAATGGCGAAGAAAGGGCCAAAATCGGCGAATTTCGATCATGTGTCTGTAACCGTCTGGTGTCTCCTACATGAGTGTACTATTCCTCGGCTAATGACAGCTTCGTTGTGAATGGTCACCCTTAACAAGGCGGTCATAACATAGCCACTCCTGGGCGTGGACGTAGGCCGAGCCGATTTCGGAGCCCTCATAACGCCCTGTTGAGGACGTTTTTGTCGTCGATCGTCGGCCTGACGATGTCCCACGTGATATCCTTAGGGGTTTCAGGTTCATCCTAGGGGGAACCAAGAAACCCCTTTATCGTGGACTGTGCCTTTAAACGCATTTCTAGCGAATAACTGAGAGCATCTGTACTAACCTGAAAACCTGCCACCCGTAACCAGCACATAGAACGAATAGCCGTGGACCAAGATCTCGAGCTGGGTTGATGGCAAAGCCGCCATTAGCTCCAAACGTCATGGCAACCTATGAAATACACATAATAAAGAAAAAAGTGCAGAAGCGACAATGCACCTCCCTACCATGCTCATGATTGATCCGGCCAACGGTGGCACGAAACCAGAAGGGATCCTGTGCCGCTTGTCTGTGATCAGACAGATGAGACCAGCTAGAATTGCAGTACCGATGATCTGCAAGGCAACGGGTATGATCGCTTTTTTGAGAATTTTTGAAAAAAAAAATTGTTGTCAGAGTCTCAGCTCCGTTTATCGAGGAACTGAATACCTGATCAAGAAGACTGCCCCATGTGCTCATGTAGGAAGAAGGAAACGTCGTGAACAGACCAGCAGTGCCTTGTGGGCCAGTCACTTGACGAATGCCACCGTCGAGCTTCCACAGATCATCTAGAAAGTTGCTGTAGTCAACGACACCCTGAATATTATTCAGTGTGGCTCTGAGAATTTTTTGGCTTATTGGTGAACAACATGAAGGATATCAGTCCAATGGACCACTCTGGCTCGCGACAGGGCCGAATGGAGACGTTTCTGGTGCCCACTCGAAGGAATCGATAAACAATGGGACGAGTGGAATACAGGTGATTGGTAATTGAAAACCAGGAGTTTCAGTACCCATATTTAGTACTGCTTTCTCCAAGTAGAATAAAAAACTGTACCGTGATGTCCAAAGTAACTGACAGCTGTGCCGAGATAAGCGCCAATCAGTTGAGCTATGGAATATAAGAAGACTTTCCATCCTGGTATGTTACCGAGTATACATTGAGCAACGGATATAGCCGGATTCAGATGGGCACCTGAAATCTGAAAGAACTTGTTTCGAAGACAACGGCCTTGTGTGCATTTTAAATTCATCCATTTCTATGATAGTAACTCGAAACTCGAAATGCTTTGATTACCGTAACGTACCTAACTATCCATAAGCGAGGCCTCAATACTTTTAATTTATTTAGGTTACAATAAGGGCCCGATGCTCTGATATTCCACAACAAGCCTGCCCCTTTTGCCTTCTTATCTCATCTTGGTGAATGACTGCTGTAGGTTTTTCGACAGGTTATACGTTGGAGACGGCGCAATAGGCTCGTCTCTGAGCGGAATGCCGCGTCGCGCGCATACCCTACTTGGTTCTGTTGAGAACGGAAAACCAATCTGCATTACCAAGGGAGGCCTTGAAGTGTCGATTTCCAGGGTCAAGGAGTCAATTCCATTTATGTGATTGAAGTAGGGTTGCACGCGACATCTGTGGACCAAGGGATCGGCGGGGCTGTGGACGAATCAGCGGTAGGGTCACATACGGAAGGTAGAAGATTCTGCAATCATGACAGGACAATGTTAGAGAAGCCTAATAAAATCTACTCGGACCGTACCCTTGAGACGTAAAGTTTGGTTAATCAGAAAGCACTTTAGTACACAGTGCTTTGAAACAGAGCTACTGAATGGTACCGAAGGCTATATATCAGATCAGAACTGCTTAACGATATAGCATTTACCCACTTTTAAACTCATTTGGGATACTCTCGGAAAATGTATGTGCTCGTTTTAGCAATAGAGCGAAGTAACTCAAGATCTTCAATGATTCTTGACCCTCTAAATGGAAGCTCTAAGGTCTCACTTGGCAATGAAGATTGAGTTTGGCGAATTATTTGAGAGACCATCTAGCGCGAATGATGGGCTCCAGCTTATTTACATCAAAACTGGTTACGGTCGATGTACAAAAAATATTTTTCCTGTGATCGTGTGTTTCAAGTAATTTTAAGCTGCACACAAGGAAGGTCATGGTTAAGTCAGAACTCGTTCCATTCAACAGTAATGCGTCAATTCATTCAAAATTGAATCAGAGACAAATTTGAGTTCGTCCCAATCCAACATTTACTAGAAGGAATGAAGAATAGTTGTGCATTCTTTACTGCTGTTGCAACCTAACGGGCCATATATAAGGAAGGGAATAGACAATTGGGATTCATGACCTGATGAGGTCCCGCTTGGCTTACATGCAAGAATTCATTCAGAAAGTGGACAAAACCAACTTTTTTCCTTTTCCATTTCGGAAGTCGAAGGTTGCACAGGGTAGGAAGGGATGTCACTCGAAACTCGCGTCGGCGAGGCCTTTCAATCAGGCCCCAAGGGGGTCGAGGAGGACCGCTTCAGACAGCTTCACTTATAGCCCTATTTTAGATTTTGTACCCTTTTTGTACCCTTTTAGTAATATTTTCACCAAGTTTTGGACCTACCTGAAACACTTGCAGCAAGATATACTGCAAACATGAATCCAATGCCCCAAGCAATGTGAGCTGATGTCGAATTTCCACCAACGGCTGCTGCTGCTTGAACATTGGCAGCGGTACCGATCAGCTTAAAATTCACGTTGTTCTTGTGATTTTCCATTTGAACCAGTTACATAACTCACCAGTAAGAAAAAGGTGCCGATACATTCGGCGAGCAACTCTCGGAGGAGTTTGTTGTCTTCAATTCGGAGGGTGTTACCGATACGTTCTCGAAATTCATCCATGCCTGACCTGAATATGGCAACAAGTGCAGGTATGATTTCCGATGGTTAATTCACTTGATATTCCCGATAAACGAAGAATTTTCATCAGAAGCTCCTACAATGCTGTGCAGTAGAATGGCATACAACGAAAAAATGCTACTCTTATCCATTTTTAAGAAGCCTCAACATGGAGTTCGGCAGAGAAGGCTCGAGAAGGTACCTATTGAGATGAGCACAGCTCCACTTGACCTGAGTGAACTTTTTATGACTTTTACAAAAACTGAGGCTGTGTTAGGTTGGCAGATGTGTAGGGGAACAACAATGGCAAAGTTTTGGAGAAACCATGACAAGATCAATTACTTTATGTTAAACTATCGGCTACTTACCTTCGCTCTTGCGCTCAATGACAAGTTACTAACAAATTAGATAACGATGGCCTTGACGATCAAAGGCTTTCAATGGTGTAGACGATTCAGGTCTCAAACTACTTTCAATTATTTTCGCAATTGAATAAATAAAGGATCAAGAATTAATGCGTCCAACGTTCCCGTCTGAAAGATGCGCCGTGCATTCGACTTTCGACTTCCTTTCAAAATCGTCGTGACGTATTGAATGCGTACATACATATGTAGCCGATACAGTTACTTGCAGTGGGCCGCTGATGTACAAGTCAGTGCTCTTATCCTCCCAGACGAGTTTATTACCAATTAACTGACCCCAGAGGAATTTTTAAGATTTACTCCTCAGTAACCTGACCGAGCACTTCGGTAGCAGGAGCAGAAAATGACTGGTGCCAGCAATTGAACATCTCTGAGACAAGGAAACCCAGAGACATACTGTCGTTATGAAAATCTCTTACTGTTATTCCCAAAAAGTTCTACTATAAATGCTCCCTAGGACAAAACATTTAGAAGCTCCACTATGCTGGATGCAGGAGGCGAAGGCTCAAAATGAAGCCTTCCACTTCTGGGTTCTACTGGCGAGTATAAACGGATGTTTCTACTCGTATCGAAAATCGTCTTTTTTGGAATGAGCCGAGTTGAATGGTTACTTGATTATACTTTGTAGAATTTCGAGAATCAATCGCCGAGTATCAAACAAAACCTTTACAATTACCTGCTCCTACCAACAAAGACGCATGTTGATCGGGGTCAGGAACACCAAAAAGGAACGTATCAGCCAGATCGGTGAATAACAGAGCCATAAAAAAGGTGGTATATGGAAACAAGAACACGAGTAAACCTCGTCGGCGCTTGAGCGAAAACTGACTAGTTACAAATACACCGCTGAAAGGCGTGTTCTACCATGTCCCACTTTTCCATCAGTGAATGCGATTTGCTAGTCTGGGACCGAAATACTCCACAATGTGAGGAGAGATTCTATAAGTCAGAAATTCTAGAAAGGAATCAGGCATGAGGGTGTACAAGAACCGTAGTCGTTTTGATAGTATTTTACAAGAAGAGCTGAGGTTTTTTTTCTCTTGCGAACACAGAGAAATCAGAACACTTCAAAGGGACTACTGTAAACTAGCTTATATACAGTAGGGCTCAAAAGTCTTTAGTGAATTGGTTCATCAGCCGTACTTTTCAGTCGTAACTCCTCTCCTACTGGATCTAATTACGCGAAATTCCGATATGTGTAGCGCGGGTGTATTGTGAGTATTTACCACTATCAACCTGCAATCTGTTCATGTTCCAGATATACTGAAGAGCTTGAACTCAAAACCTACTGAAAATACAGATGATGGTCCTTTTAGAATCTCTTTCCTTTTTGTCATGCCTGAAGTGTACGAGCGGTAACGCCGAACACAGGAGATGAGAAAAACGCACATAAGGTGCGAATCAGTGCAGACGTCAACAACTATAGTTTTAGCAAAATCAGCTACCACAACAAACACCTTGCTCTAGCTGTGAATATTGCAGCTTCGCAGTCAAATAGTGTTGGGTAGGGTGAAATATGCTCTAGTTAAACATATCCAAGTTTTGCGCGATTTGGTCTACTAAGAAAAAAATTATGAACAAAATAGCGTCAAAGCATTTCACCGAAGACTTTTGAGCTCTACTGTATGTGTCGGAACGTGAGTTCTTCACAACAAAACGTCCGAGGCACAACAAGGCTCAGACTTCTCCCTAAAATTGGCAAAAGTGCCTGAACTCAAGTGCACCTTCGACCCTGAACCTCCTAAGCCTTTTCTAGTTCTTGATTTTCGTAATAATTTCGTCGAAGTCGGATAACAGCTGTCAAGTAGTCCAACTTGAAAAGTTTGAAGGATGAAACTGGGAAGGAAATTTTTAGTGCATTTGGTAAAGGCCATGTCCCTTCCATTCCGGCGCGGATGCTTCTTCATTCCTTCATGTAAGTTTTAGGAGTAGAACATCATTACAATCAAAAGATTAGGGAACAAAACGTTCACAGAACACAGGACGAAACTGAATGTGATTGAAGTTATCTCCTGAGACTACTAGTAATTAATACTTTCGGCCAACATCACGGTGTTCTAACTAGTCTAATACAACAATGAACGAGCAGGTGAGGTCAGGCAAAGCCCTGCTGCATAACTGCATAAGTTATGCTGATCTCTGAAAGGCATTGAAAAGCTGAAAAAGCTCTGGGACAGGCAGTGCCAAGAAAAACCCTTACCATTTTTGTTCATGGATTTTAATGTTTTTGCTTCCAAAGTATTGAAAATTGAGAATGAAACGAAGGAACTAATAATATCTGATGATGAGATCGTGATTGTCCTGACATCGGACGAGTTTTACCAATAAATCGCACAAAAGGGTGATCCTCGTTGTTCGATTTTGGGTAGACAGTAGGAGGCCTCCACAATGCGGATGGTGAGGCCAGGTTAAACGGGACCTCAGTCGTTACCTTATGCCTTCGTGTTCTTGATTACTAAATGCTTGGAGAGCTCCTGCACCGTATTTTCCAGTAGTTCAACAAAACAGGTATTCAAGGTAGCATGAGCGTAGGTGCATTTTGCATTCCCTTCAATTCTCAAAAAGATAGCTCTGAGTGTTCTGTTTGATATGCAGGACGTAACATATACAGTCATTTTTTCAAACTGGTTACCATAGTGCCTATTGAACATGCCCAGAAACGATTCAACGTCATGGTTTATTCAAAGTGAGATATCCTTGTTCGCTTACTAGTTCAGTCCACCTAACGATCTTAGTTGACCTGGAATTATAATCAACTACTCATTACGTTGCCCTCAGGCTACTTACACGGTTACTTGTTATCGTTCTTGGTCTTAAAGTATTCTGAGCAGGAAAGGTGCAGACCATAACTGCTATGACAAGCGTTCCGACTTTTCTTCCAAAGAGCAACAAGAGCTTTCTGACAGCTCGGAGGACTGATAAATCGACTCGGAATAGAAGTTAAACTATACTCACTGGGGCAGGAGTACTACAAAGTTATACATGTACTCACTATACCAATGAAGTACTTAGAACTAGGCTCCACTAGCGCAGATAGTCATAGCAACTGGTGTTATATCATATGGAACCAGATGAAATGCTGCCAATCTGGATAAGTCTTGTCGTGATTCTCGAAAATTGCTGCCGGTAACCCGGCATTCCACCGATAGAACTAAACTTGTACAGTCCAACGTTCAAGTGTTTCACATGATTAGTTTTCATCCGAACGCTTAGGCAACAAATATTTGGAAGAATACCTATCTAGCATGCTCATGATAGCTTACCTTGATTCATCGAACTACTTCATGGGAATTTTCTCAAAAAACAACTTCTGTGGACAATACACAAAGAAGAAGCTGATATGGTCAGTGCAGTTCGGTATGCATCAACCATTAGTGAGGTTACGGAGATATTGGGGTATGAGGCAAAATGATCGAAATTGTCGCTTCGCGACGAGAGGGACGCCCCGCGCGAAGGATTGTAGCACAGTGCAGCACCAGGTAAGAAACACAGGAACAAAAGAGTCAACAGTAGAATCATGCCTAAAATAATGATCGCATATCGATTGAGCTGTATGAAAGACGCTAGAGTTGTAATAATGGCGAAACGAATGGTCCGCGACTGCCGCGCGCGGTGAATCGATTACACAAAACCGGTTTTATGGCCCGTCTCCCGAGGTATAGAGATGGTTTGTAGAGTGAAAGGCGTACTAGTTGAGCAGAATCTTGGGTGATGATGTGGGGATTGATGCTTCCACTACCAGTCTCAACAGGAAACAGAGTAAAGTGATTTTTTTTTTGCTATTTGGATGACTAAGGAACAAGTGGTCTGTCGATGTTTCTACTTTCTCAAATAAGAACAATACAGTCATAATTCTGTAGCTTACAAAGTGAGAAGAACAGAAGAAAAGGAGAGACATTCACATGGCGTGATTTGTAAATTTGTACCAGTATAGAGTTACAAGCATATGAACTCGTTAAACTTGGCTAAAGACAACCTCAACAAGTGCATCATATTGCGATTAGTTGGTTGAGTATGCATGACCGATTCTACTTGTTCATTCATTTATGATAATATCATGTGAGCCTCATCTTTTTGCGGGACCCGTGTAATCTTCTTTGTTCTGTAAACCTTCAAACCCCGTACGTTTTAAGAGTTTCATACTAGTCGCATGTTGAGTGCACTGAAGGGAAGCCGGGAGGGCAGAGACATTCGAAATGGGTTATGCAAGCAAACAAAATCTTTGAAGGAAAAGGTCATGGTGGAAATCGTGTATGTAGTGGCCAAAGACGAACTAGCACGCACTTATGGTCACGGGTTCGAATCCCGGACCGATATCCGCCTAAACCAACCGGACCTTCCATTCCTCCCGGGACGTTAGTTTGTACCAGACTCGTCCTGGAGGATAAAAACATTGACTTGTACGTCTAGCCCACGCAAGTCATTGTATAGGCCGAATACGCAATCAATGCATCACTACGATTCTGAACGGAATCGAATGTGTGGGAGCATCCCTCCGACGGGATCGGCTGATGCCCAAATACCTTAAGACTCTATCCTTTACGAGATGCCTCATATTACAGCACTCGAAGATTGTCCGCCGAAAATTTCACAAAATTTCGGATTTGACCTGGAATATTCCGCCCGTTTCTTAATAAACACTGTAACTCATCTGCCTGCTCATAATGCAGTCGAAGCTTTCATGATATCGTAGACGCCTGATCAGATCGATGCTCATCTTCAACCTTTTCGTTTCCTGCTCTGGAGCATTGGAGCAAAATATGTACAGAACCGCTCAGCATGGGCTCCAAGGCCGAATGCTTGATGCAGGTTTCAAGGTGTCCCAGCTGAAGAGTGGCCGGATCCGGACTCTATAAGAAGTCCGTCTTGAGGATGGGGTGACAGTTCGGCCTTTTTCTTGGTAAACAAACAAAACAAGAAAGATGGAGTCGGAATGATTGTTATTCACATGCAAGAGGGTAGTTACTTAACATAATACTTTCACGCATATTTCCAGAACATTCTGGAAATCTCTGTACTTTTAGGAACTCTCGTGCAACATTCTGAACGGCCTAGATATAAGTGAAAAGTTTGTGTAGCAGCAGAGCGATGTGTGCTAAATATGTGCATGTCATGGTGTGCATCACATACAATGTGCTCCCTGAAGACACTCAAGGAAAACTTCTGTATACTTCCCATCCTGTTCTGTAGCAACCTACGCATTCAATTCTCATTCAAAACAGCAATGGCACTTGAATGCGGGTCCGGGAACTTCTCCCCTAACACGGCGTCGCACACGCCGCACTCGCCGCCTATCGCAGGATTGCGATGGAAGATTGGAGCGCGCAATTTGTGAGGTAGAAAGTCCTTCAATTATTTGAATTGGCTGGCCGCTCTTTTCAATTCCAATGCGGTCTTGATCGTCGTTTATATAGGAGGAGTCATTTTAATTAATCAAGTACAATAAACATGAAAACTAAAAAGAAACAGAAGAAAAAACGATCAAATCCAATGAAAAAGCAAGCCAGTCAGGGAAAAATATCGCGTCCTATCGATTGACGGGAGGCGGGGTGAGTACGGTAACTGCAATGACATTTGCCGCATGCCGCAAGGGAGAATGCCGCGATAGGGGAGAAGTTCCGTTACCCCTGGCTTCCAAGAGGCACTTAATGGAGTGTATCATTACTTCAGAGCCTCGAAGGATCGTAGCAATTGGTTAGCATCCAATCAAACATCTCCCAACGTGCACATCAGTGGCTAGAACCTCGTCCAGACACTCAACTTCGTCGCCATGTTCGCGTGCAGTGATGAGAATCAGCTGCCATTGAGAGGCCCCTATTTTTCGAGCATAACACCAATTCAATTCTAAAAGGATAAAGTCTTTGGGCGTTGATAATCTTCAGAATATATCTTGAACCCATCAGAACTACGCAAACTGTGAACTTCAACATAACTTGTAATGTTTGTTCTTCTTTGAAATGAATGAAGGGCCAGATGAATATCCCTGAATGTTAGGTACCGGAAGCTCCCGAAAGTGCAAGCAAAAGCTTCCGCAGTACCTCTTACAAGCATAATACACAAGAAAATATATGGTCGCATCGGATAGTGCAATATTTCGAGACACCGTGTTGCCACCCTGTTTCGAGCGCAACCTGTATAAATCACTTGCTTTCACATAAAAACGGTTTAGAAAATGTGTCTAAGCCATATAAAGTCATTCAATATGTGACCCTTTCTCCTAAATGAGCTACTAGTAAGCTGTAAACCTTGTGTTTAGTAGTTTGCAGTGCGGTTCTTCCAATCTTCAGTAGAGAAATCAGCGAAATTTATGCAGTGACTAAACAGTCGGCGATCGTCGCATGCCCCCGACGAAATCGTTGATCGCATTATTGCCGTAAATAGTTCTAGATAGTAATTCGGGTTATCACAGAAAGAACAAAGACGAGAAATTGAGGGGAATCACATCACCATGAAAAGTAGACTTCGCGGCGGTTATACGCTAACGAGTTTTCCTCCCGAAAATCATTTCTTCTTACTTATACCTGGGGTAGGGTAGAGTCAGGTGGGCGATGGGTATACCCTACTTTAAGAAGGTTCGAGCACCGGGATGAGGACCCAAATCTTCTAAAGGAAAAATGAAAATAGCGTTTGCGGTTCCCGTCTGGTCATGTATGCGAGTTGTCAAGGAACGAGGATTATACAGCGGATCTATGAGCAGGCGCATGTGATAGAAGAAATTATACTAATATCAGATTCGATAGGTATGACATCAGGCCCGGTCAGTCCTCAAGCATGGATGATCTGGAGTGGATGCAGTGAAAAGATTACTTTGAATAGTATTTCTGGAAAAGTAGGCAGTCCTGTCGTATGTGCCGAACAATAGCATGTGCACTGTACGCTTCCCAGGGGGGAAGCCTCCAGAATCTTGATGTAGTGTTGGAAGCTAAAAGGCTCAATGACCAGTCCTCGAAGTTGTCAACAATGAATCTGGGCCACCATGAAGAAGACTGAGAGAAATTCTAGAAGAAGGAAAGGCCAAACTGGAGCACTGGAGTGAACCCGTGCACAGAGGTCACCTCAGAAAATGACTCAGATATGGTTTATTTGATGTGCTCTGATTTGAGTAATTAATGAAGAGTCTACTAAGAATGCAAGGGCAAGCAGGAGGGTCTTAATAGTGTAAGGTATAAAGAGCACGGTCTCCAGAAAGCAAACTAGGTTTCCAGTCTCGTCCTATGATAGAGTTTTGCCCACAACGGACCACTTTTGTGAGAATAACTAGTTAATTAATTAATTAATTAGTTGTGCTTGAATGACACGTTACAATGCACAATATAAGTCAAAGTCTGAGCTGGCATCTACAGTCTTTTTTGAAGAACGGCGAAACAATAAAAGTTGGTGAACTTGCCAAGAGCAAGAGCTGGTCACTTTTCATCTGAATTAAATAAAACTGGGCTCAGAGAAATATATTAAGTTCCGGGAAACGAATGTGGTAGCCTGTAAGTTAGGAGGTCCATAATATTCCGAATTATTACTCAGTCTTTTCAGAGAAATTGAATGATCAATTTTTTTTTGTCAAATCTTTGCCAACTCAAAAGTTGCTGGACCACGTTTGAGGAAAACTTTTTCGGGTCTAATACCTTTTCCCAGGACTTGACCGTGCCCCAAATCGACATCAGTCGGCTGATGCCCATTCGCCCAATTCTTGGTCATGAGTGCCTGTCGAAACTTCGAAACACGGGTATACCGTCATTCCATGTGGGATCGTCAGCATAGGGGAGTTTATGGGAAGCCACAGAGAATGCAAAAGAATTAATTACAAAGTAGTGGTCTTCACCATTAACCATCCAATAATGTATACAGGAAAGTATAAAATATCAACAGCAGTAAGCAGTAAATTAATGTTGGTTGTAGGTTGAAAAAGATAGCCTCTCAATTACTAAGTTAGAGGATGTGGGGGCATGAGAGAGCACTCAAACGAAGTGTACAGATAGTTGCAGAGAACAATTGAGATGTAACTTGTAACAAATCAACAATGATGATCTATTTATTCAAAAGTACATCGTATGATACAAGGTAGAGACTGGTAAAATCAAATATTCCAACTATTTCGATCTTCTTGAACGATCTAGTCGTGCCCGAGGTTCCGGGATGTACCTATGGCAGTGGATGTCATTCCATCGAAAGCTCTGTGGATAAATATCAGTGTTGCGAACAATCAAGTAGTAAAACAGAAATCTGAAGCTGTCATTCATTCAGATAAGATGGTCCATATTCTTCATCTTTTCGTAGGCTATGGGTTGATAATGACCGGCTTTCTCTTAATCTTTGCATGAACTTTGACTCGTGTGTGTGCTAACTTGAATCTTCCCAAGATTTCAACCTTTATTTAGCTAATTTGGGCCTCTTCGACCTCGTCAAAACATCAAATGAGAAGAATCCGAGCTTCACGCAGAAGTGAGAAGGAATTATCTCCAACTATTCCACTGCGGAAAAACAAGGAGTTCAAGACAAGGAGGTGCAGTCTCCTTTCTACTTGGGAACAGTGTAATCCAAGCAAATTGTTTCAAACACGACAAAGATAAAACATCCCGTAATTACTGACTGTGAGCTCAATTTCATTCCTGAAATTCTCGGAATAAAAGATCAGGTCGCTGAGTAATCGATAGTAACAAGCAACTCATGCTGAATATTTTTAACGCTTCTCAATACCTTAGCATTAGGCCTTGATGAAGTGCCGTTTTTTTGTAAATGACTTCAAACTCCAGACGAATGGTGATCCCATATTTTGATCGTTTCGGAAGATACCAAGGGAAATCGTAAAAGCTTCTTCCACGACTAGGTTAATGTGGGCACAGAAACTCCGATCCTCTTCAAGGTAGATGCCGAGACACGAACAAGTTCGAACAATGAACAAAGTTCATTTGCTATATTTAAAACCAAACTTTCAACTCTATGTCAATGTAAAGTACAAAAGTTTTATCTGGATAATTTGCATATACCGATTCCATCTGCATGAAATGAGTTGAACGAGAGCTTGTTGCACTTCGGAATGAAAAATTTGCCATTATAAATGTATATACTATGTTTGGGTTTTTTATGTTTTCTTTTCACTGGTATACTCATCTCATTTTTACCATTCTCACATTTATACATACTACTTTTGTACTGAACGTGATGTCGGCAATTTTCCTTGATTTACTGAATATTATAACAGACCACAGTATCTCATAATTATAGCATATCTGGTGCACGGAAGAAAACTGAAATTTCCTCTCTGGCGATTCTATTTGCACCCTTGAAACTGTTAAGCTGTTTTTAGGAATAAATAGGTGAAACAGGTTGCATTATGAACCTGATGGTGTACCGAATCGGTGTGCAGGCGCTATCCTAAGATGGCATACCGCGTATCAAGGCAACTAGCCAATACAAGCGGCGCGCTACTGACTTTGATTCAACGACGAGACATCTAGCCAAAAATCGCCGCGCGGTGGGCATTATGCCACACATTCGGTAAAATCTCTTCGAGTAATCAGGTGAATGCTATTTATTTTCACTTTATTGAACAACACAATCAGTTTTATTGCGACGCGGGATAAATCTATTCTTGAAAACAAAGAGTACGTCTAACAAACAAAGTCTCATAAATCAGTAATTACTATCCTACAGCCATTGTGCAAAGTCGGCAGTACAGTGGTAACAGCAACCTCCTCCTCCTCGTTTTACCTGGACAATGGTGTTATACTCCATTACTACTTTCGAAAAGCGAGTTTTTTGAGTGAAACGTTCAATTCTTGCTTGACTTCCAATTGGATTACCTTGACCAAAAGGTTGAATGCAGTTACATAATATAATAACGCTGTTTACCTTGCTTAATAAAGTACTATTTTTAATGTGATCGAAGAGTTCAAGAGAGCAAATATATTGTTGGTAAAGGGAAGAGGAGGAAGGTAGCGAAAAAGACTTGTTATAGTGTTCAAGGATTAAATTTAAGAATAATTCTGCCCATATCAAAGTTCAAGCGACTTTCGACAGCTTTGATGTTCTCTTCGAAGCGCTTCATCTGATCAAGAAAACTCCAATTTTTTCTGTGACTACAAGCGACTAACTGAAAATTACATGAATGAAATTAAAAATATGAAGCAAACAGGGAATTGATACCGTAACGGCTTTTTAGTGAAAGCATTGTACTTACTCGTTGAGCTTCACTATAACGAACATGAAAGCATGTTGTAAATTGGTCCTTGTACATGAGAAGTACCTTATTCTCATTTGCTATGTTATCTCTTGAGCAAAGAATATTCACTATAAGCGCACCTGAAAACAACCCCAACTTGAACAACAACATGAAAACAACAACAACTTGAACTGCAGTAAACTGAGTTTTTTTCAAAAGGATGGTAAGTAAAGGGTCCGGGAACTTCTCCCCTAACACGGCGTCGCACACGCCGCACCGGCCGCCTATCGCAGGATTGCGATGAAAGATTGGAGCGCGCAATTTGTGAAGTAGGGAGTCCTTTAGTCATTTGAATTGGCTGGTCGCTCCCTTCAATTTCAATGCGGTATTGATCGTCGTTTATATAAGAGGAGTCATTTTAATTAATCAAGTCCAATAAACATGAAAACTAAAAAGAAACAGAAGAAAAAACGATAAAATCCAATGAAAAAGCAAGCCATTCAAGGAAAAATACCGCGTCCTATCGATTTTCGGGAGGCGGGGTGAGTACGGTAATTGCAGTGACATTTGCCGCATGCCGCAAGGGAGAATGCCGCGATAGGGGAGAAGTTCCGTTACCCGTAAGTAAACCTTAGAGACCGTGCGAGAAATCGCTGGAATCAGTGGCCATTGACAATCCAGTCATACGCATGTGTTACTTGAAGGCACAGTTCACGATAAAAATGGTTTCTGAGCACCTACTGGACTCAAGGGTAACAGGGAGGACCCTGTCGGTTTCAAAACTCAACAACTAGGACATAGAAGAGGTCCGTTACCGGATTGCCTGGATACCCTTCCCTTCGACCGGTGTTACGTCAGACGAGTGTCGAGGCGATACAGATTGCAATATCCGCTCTAGGACCCACACCCGATCAGCTGATCGCTGAGTGATGAGGCGATGTTTTTCCCCATTCTTTTATTTTCTGTTATTCTCTTTTTGCTGCTGTGATTCCTTATTAAATTTTCTACCTGCAGAGGCCGAACATGGTGGGCTATTTTTGCTGTTACTAGCGTTTTTGTTAAATTATGCTTATGAATGGATGAATCGCAAAAGACATTTTCGTTTACTGTATGTGGTTAGCTATTCGCATCAAGACCTACACATACGCAACGGCACACGATGTATAGCTCGTCCAAACACCCCTTCTTCTTCACTTTTCATTCCTTCTTCTCGTCCAGCCTCATTTTAAACGATTTTTTTCGAAACATTTTTACTTTGGAAACACCTATTCAGACAGTTTCATCGCCCCCATCGCTCTATTTTCCATCTTACCTGCCATTTCTCGTCATAATCTGGACTACCCAAAAATTATCGTGAACTTGCCTTGTGCCTTTGAACTCACATTTCACTTTAAATAGGTTCTTGATACTTCTCCTTAGGATGAATCAGTAACCTTCCAAGGGTAACTTAAGAGACGCTGTCGGGTCAAAAAACCGTCAGAATATGGCGTAATATGCCCCCAAGACCGTCTTATTCGACGCACACACCAAAGCCGAACGAGTTTTTAGGCAATGTGAAAGCTGCAGTTTGCATTATTCGCACCGGGACCCACACCTTGCACGCACGCAGCATATTGCAGCCAGCTTATGTAAAGGCGCGCACAAGCTCGTCCGAATATTCCTTCCACTCAGGTTTTTTTTAACACTCTCGCACTACTTCTACTTGTACTTATTTGTTGAAGCCTTGCACAGTCTGGATTATTACTTCAGTTTCTTGTCTCAAACTAGGTACACCAAAACTATCGTGTACTGTACCTTTGAACTTATCCTTCATTATGATCCGCAGAAAGTACAGGTTAGGTGTAGCCCTACGGTTTTTTCTACCACCCATGTGAAGTTGATTCCACGATTTTTAATCACTCACCATCACTGTCGAGTACCTTAATAATGTCCTGAATTACGCTTGGGTTCATGAACTCCTTGCCCGGACATATCAAAGATTCCTTGACATCACCACAAGCGTCAAGAATGATTGTTTTGTACTTTTCCCCTGAACACAGAACGCTGCAACCTTAATACAATATTAATGTAACACATTAAATGAGAACTAATGCGAATGTATTATAAAAATATGTATGTATATGGTATGTATATCTTAATAAAGGCGGAGGTAATGCAGTTTCAACTGAGCACCATCACACCACGGTCCGGGGACCGATTACCATATTGCTAATCGCCCAGGCCAATAGGCCATGAACATAAATGTCACTGCGATTCCAGATGGAAGACGAGTAAAGAGGGCAGAGGGAG
>UZAF01016566.1:0-11165 GCA_900617895.1 Haemonchus placei
AGTCATCCTTTGGAATGTGATAGTGGAAGATCTTCTACTTAAGTTATCTCGTAATACAGCGCATTTCTGATTGATTGATAGATTGCAAGACTCAAAATTACATCGACGACTTCATCGAGATGGTCATAGCCCGAGAATAGATAATGGATAAAGCTTCAAATTTTCCAGCATTAATCGATTCTGTTTTTGAGTTGCGCCCCTGATTCGACTTCTATTCAGAATCGTAGTGGTATTTTGGATGCTTATATGGCTTATACATACAATGAATTGCCAAAGCCATGCGATGCAAAACTCAGCTCTTCTGCCCATACAAGCAAACTCAGTGGACCCTGCACAGATGGAAAGCTCGAAAGCCACTATTCTTACTGACAGTCCAAATTTCAGGATGAACGCAATCAAAAGGAGCTTATTGACGTCGGTGTTGATCCTTTCAGGTTATTATAGTTGGTATGGTCCCGATGGATGTATGCTGTAAGCGGCCTAATCCAGCGGTCATCACGAGAGCACTCCTTCCTGTCCTCACAATCACTGTACTTGAAGTCGAAACAAAGAAAGCGAGATCAACTATTTATTCGACTCTGAAAAGAGTTATGGGCTCAGAGCAAGTCTGTCAGCAATTTGCATTGCTCTGGATCGGCAATGTAGTCTCGCTCGAATCTGTAGTAGTCGCAGTCAAGGTAGTCCCATACTTCGTCGTCGAACATGACATCAGCAAAAGCCCAACAGGTATCCTTAGAACAGATTAGAACTATTATTATTATCAATAAGTGTATTTCAATTGCGCGGAGTAATGCACATTCGTGACCCACTGAAATATTATATTGTTCAGAAAGGAATGCGTGTTCAATTTGTCCATTTTTTCTCTCCTACTATACATGATTTTTCAAGACAGTTCTTTATAATGGAAGAAATTTTTATTGCGGAATTTTCGGTATACTTTCGTTTATGTCTACTTTATTTTCTTTGAAGATAAAAAGTTTATTGAATGCTTGACCGAAAATTCTTTTTGCGGAATGCGTGTGATATGACTTCAAGCAAGGCAAATCGGCTGCTGAAGATCATCATCTGAGGTATTTGGCGAAGAAGTCTTGTCAGAAAGCCAGTATCGACGACCATTCCGGCGTTTCAAAAACGGTGATGAGAAGATAGAGGACGAAGAACATGGAAGTCGGCCTCAACTCGTCAATAACCTAGTGTTAAAGTCCGTCATCAAATTGTATCCATGCTAAATCGCTCGAAAACTGGCAACACATTCTGGCTGCTCAAATTCTACCATCCAATAACATGTGCTGTCAACTGGCAAGACGAACAAGTGGGGAAAATGGATATCGCACCGTCCCGTCGTGGGTCGGGTCGCGGGTATGGATTTTGGAAAAATTGAGGAATAGGGGCTGGGAATTCTTGCCTCATCCGCCTTACAGCCCAGACCTGCCACCATCCGGCTACCATCTATTCCGGTCGATGCAGCACTCCCTGGCCGAGAAAAAGTTCAAAAACNNGCGAAGAAGTCCAACTCTGGGTGTTCAACTACTTTGAGTCGCAGCCGGTCGAGTTCTTCAGAAGAGGAATCTATTCTTTGCGTAAACATTGGCAACACGTCATTGATGGTGATGGAGATTCTCTTTTGGATTGATCTTTTGTAGTTCCGTTTTATAATAAAAAATTTTTGAAGCTCAACCGCGCATTTCTTCCCGAACAACCTAATATATCCGAACAATGACCGCTTGACGCTTTTCATTTAATTTGTGATGCAGTATCACATATAGTACTGCATCACAAAAAAATTACAACGTCGTTGGTTAGAGACGAGGTATTGCTCTATCTATTTGTCACAATTTTTCTGATCCTCATTGATTACACTATATGAAGGGCTACTAGAGAGATGATCAAACGAAGAGCGGCTTAAAATATGAAAAAACCAGAAAGTGGTTATATTCAATCGAATTTAGCAAAAACAATATTAGATCGTACCGATTGGAATAGAGCATATGTGCAGTTCTCGATCGAATAACACGTCGCCAAGCAATCGTATAAGGAATTAGTTGGATATGTATACAAGTGGTTATCTTTTTCAGTATTATATCCCAATCGACAAATGTTGAAGAAGGTGCAGGAAGACAATTTTGCGACCTGAACTTCGTGTGCCTCAACATTTTTGAAATCAGTAAAATCTTCGGTATGTCCTAATTGACTATTACTAAAACGTGAGCGATATTTAGAAATGTTCTGATTATTCATGGAATTATTCAGTGGGATTTGGATTGATTGTGATTTTGTAATGCTTATCAAGTTGGCTGCTTAACAGTTTTTTTGAACTTATTAGTTGAAAATGGGGAAAAAATGCTTTACATCATGATAGCATGGTCGGTGTTGCAAGCCTTCACAGACCAAGAAGGTCTGCAATGGGGTCATCGGCAGATAAAATTGCTAGATTAGTTCTGTTCCTTCTCTGGAAAAATAGGGCGGGGCTGGACACATTGCCCACAACTCATCACTTCATCATAATCTGATAACCATTGAAGTTACAGTTCTGATCTGGCTGGGAAGGACGAGGTAGTATTTATCATATTTATATGTAGGTAATTATCATTGCTTCACACCGAAATATTCTAGCGGAATGCCGAGATCAGAGACAGGCCAATTAAGGGATAAGCAATGGAAAATACCTGCAACATGAAAACGACCACAGCGAGGGTTCTACTTGGCCACATCATAACGAGAAACTCGCTCCTGAAATGTCAATTCTCACGATAGCAAAGAGATAACAGTAAACTGTCCCGGTCAAGGGGTTACCGAAAGTACTTGGCCGTTGTTATATGTGCAAAAAAGTCGCGGGTGATGGTGGGTGTTATGCAACACTGGTTAAGATGCGACTTTTGCTCCAGCATCGTCTACTTCCATGCGTAATCCTCCCCAACCCATGCAAGTCTGGACTTCGCCAATTCATTTCTGCTTTGTTCATATTAAAATAGGCCCCACCCTTTTCAATTGGGATTCTGTGATAGATATGTCACTAAGTGACTATTTTTACATAATTAAAATGTTTGTCCGCTTTATGATGCTTACAGGGGAGATCTGCAGCAACAATGAACCCTCAGATGGAGTTCATTTGATGTTTCTTGATTTTCTTCATTTTTTTTAGATCCAGTTATGTTCGAATCAAGGTGAATCTTCAGCTGAATCTGGTTCTGAATGGTCTGAATATAGCCAATTGAATTTCTGTGAACAGGTTGCTACCCCGTTCTCTCAAACCCTTGCTCGGTAGGCGCTTGAGCCGACTACAGAGATCCTTTCCTGCAAGCAGGGAGGAGGCGGTTTGCTGACTAATCCAGTCTGGAGATGATGTCCAATTTTGTCTTGGGTACCGCTTTTAAAGAAGCGACAATAGCCTCCTAAGACGATTATTCTTTTGTGTGTAGCCTCAAGGAAGTGCTAGGCCACGGTTTCGGTTTCAATGAAAAAAGGCCGTCTCAACGACTCACAACCAACCTGAAAATGATTAGAACTCTGTAGAGGCACTTCGTAATGACAACTCTTTCATCCGAATACAAATAACTCAATTTCTGGAAACACTAATTTGAAGGTTCTGCTGTAAGGAACTCTGACTAACCTGCCGCTCCAATAAACGGATGAAGGGGAATAACCTAAAACACCAATGGCTTTTGGGCGAATGGCTTTATAACATCAACCTCTTGGAACGTGAATTCATCACTATAGCGACGCTCTAAAGCCTACGGTAGCAAAATTGACACGGATGTTCCATGAGAAATGGTTTGACTGCCAGCGTAGAGGAGATGAATACGCCGAAATTACTGGGAGTGACAGCTCGCTCTATGGTATATATTATAGATAATAATGTGAAGCCAGGTAACCAGGCAACTGGACAACTTCTTCCTGGCCCTGACGATGAATATGGTTTTATGGGCATTCTTTTTCAAACTATAGTTTCGGTTTAAGGATGTCAAACTAAAGCTGATTTCCCTCAACAAATACTAAGCTCAGAATTGAAATGTGAAAGCCATCAGTCTCCAATTCATTGACTGAACGTCTCCTGATGGAGAGCAGTCCTCGGAATCGTGGTTTTTGAAGTTCAATAGTTGCCAATTGCCCTACCGTAGTCCAGAGGATGCCCTACCGTAATCCAGTCCGAAGCCAAATGAGCAAGGAAGTTATGACCAATATTTGGAAGGAAACGCGGAATTATGCATATTCTTCACACATGACCATAGATTCTCCTTATGGCATTGTGCGCTCGCTTTTGCCATAATCAATGGATATCAAAGAGCTATAACCATGCTTACCTTCTTCCATTCAGCTTCTAAATAGTCAACCTTACAACCTTCTAAAAACCTAACAACAAATTGAAAATGGTGATAGTTTTTATACTGAACAACATCTGTCGCCATACTGATATTATCGAGCTCAGGTGGTACATAGGCACCGGGTCGAGTCCAGGAACAAGGAAATCACCGAAGACTCGGATTGCCTTTGATGAACGTCGCACTACTAAATGGGGCATGAATATATCCAATAGTTAGCCCGTCCTCCCTCGGCTGACATCTGATATCAAGACGTCTGACCTTTTGAATGACCTTTCCAGCTGATCTAAAGTGTCAGACGTCGAGTAGATTTTTTTTCGAGGAATACTGACGAAAGACGGGGATGTTTAGTGGATGCACCTTCTTCTATCATGTCTAACGCTGAAAGCTTCACCTTCTAACAGCAGCTAAACGAGGTATGAGGAATGCACTGTGTCACGATGAAAACGCGAAGTTCTCCTCAATTTTTCTTTTTAGCATATCTTAGTCACTTTTTACATTTTCCCCATAGAATATTACACAGGTGAACTCAAAATGTCGAGTTCTACAATAACGGTGATCTAAATACTTCAGTCCTAAAATCATTAATCCATCAAAGCTCTTGAGAAGTCGCTTAATCAGCAATGACGTTTGCTAAGATTATAACCAGAAGGCATTCACTTCTATTCAACGTACTCGGGGAACCGTGCAAAGACCATTATATCCCGGAACAGAAAGAAAGGTAGACCGTCACGTTGCTCAGATTGCACCAATCTTTTCGATACGAGTTCTTTCAAGCAGGTTGAATTCAGACATGCGTTGAAGCCGGCTTAGCGCGGTATTAAATTGAAAAATGGCCAAGATGAGTAACGAGCTAGTCACTGTGAATTGTATGCCTACTTTCAAGAATTAGCACTTCTCAATGGTTTACAAAGTGGATATTCGAGTTCAAGACGAGAAGCCACTCTATTGCACGTTTCCCCCAGGACATGTTTATTATAACCTCTCCCAAGACATGTTTTTGATAACCGAAAAGAAGTTACGCCCTTAATCGGAACCCCTCATACTGCATTCTTTGTGAGAAACATAATGTTCTATAATTTCACTTTACAGCATGGTACTGCATCAGGATTACTTCTGCGTACTTCCATCTCTTTCCACCTTCCATTCATCATATGAGCTGTAATTCAACCAGACAAGCCTGTGAAAACTTTTTCGTGAATTTCATTTCGAATCAGCCTGTCTAGCGTTTTCCCGTTTACTCAGCCACCCAATCCATCTGGCTCCTGTAGGCAAGTAAGCCCATTGAATGAAAGGCTTCGATTCATGGAATCAACTGAACAACTTTGAAAAAAAATTTTTCCGAGAACTGCGAAATTCTCATATCATCACCTTCTTACAGATAGAGATGACAAAATTTGTTTTGCACTTGATGTCGATCATTCTCCTTGTTCCGCACCATGCCCTTGTCTCTCATCTGATGGTTATGACTGAATGTTTATTCGGCCTCACCCAAGGCATGCGGGAACTATTATTCAATTTGGTGTGTGTGTCATTACTGTAGTTGACAACAGTTCAATTTTCGAAGGGACATTCCAAAAAATTGGCTGAAAATCAATCGGTTCGGCATGAATTCTGCCACCATTCAAAAGTAAGAGTGTAATTCATATGTCCGTGCTCTACAATCGAAGGATGACATCTAAAATGATGCTATAACATAATGTAATTTGATCCTTCGACCGTTTATTGGGCAGCGGAGATTCTGCCATATTCACAATCATCTCCTCGCTTCAATGTATGATGGCAAATTGTGTCTTTTCAAATGATGTCCTAAATATCCACTGAACGATGACTTATTTACTTGGACTGTTGTCTTAACTGCCATGAAGAAGCACGCTAAGGTACAGTTTCAGTGCTACAGAAAGTTTAACAACATAGCAGTGGTCCTTAGCAAGAAAGATCATCAATCCCTAGGATGTGGAGAATTTTCCTACTCAGTTATCCCCTCTTCAAACGCAACTCTGATATACCGCACGATTCAAGGTTTGACTAACATTCCATCCTTAAGGCCCGTGTATAGGTAAACGGTAGAGCTTGAGAATTTTCAGTGGTAATCGGTCTGTTTTCTGGATGCCCCTGATTCAACTTCCATTTAGAAACGTGGTGGCGTTTAAAGTGTGCGTTAGGGCTATACAAGGAATTGTCGTGCCGTGGCCAGGCAATGTTTTTGTCCATCCGTACCAGTTCGGTATATTTCGAAGGGATGGAGGAAAGCTCAAGAAGCAACTACGATTCTGAGGGAAAGATTTATTGACGTCGATGACTTGATCTTTTTTTTGCTACTATGGAATTCACCAAATCCAGAGGTTACTGAATGGGCTCAGGTAGAAAACAGATTCAAGTTGTCATACTAGCCAAAAACCGATTTTTCTATCACTTGTAGTTCCCCTATTCTTCGTTTTTTTCGAGTTAGTACAAGCAATCCTCAATGGTCTCCGTCGGAAGTCGGTGTAGTCTACTAAACCCTTTTCGGGTGGGAGATACGGGGCATACTACTGTTTTGATTAGGGCTTTCATAAAGAAGTCTGATAATCGAGATGGCGGTGACGCTGGCGTCGTCACCAGGGATCCAGCCAGCAAGCGTCGCAACCCAAAGGTCATCACAAAATCGCTTGTCTTTCTTCTTACAATCAATGTATTCGAGATCGAAACAAAGAAAGCGAGATCAACAATTTATTCGACTCTGTAAACAGTTAGGCTTCATGGCAGGTCTGACACTGGTTTCCACTGTGTGTCTGCATCGGCAATGGAGTCTCGTTCGAGTTTGTAGTAGTTGCAATCAAGGTAGTCATATGGTTCGAACTTAATATAAGCAAAAGCCCAGCAAGTGCCCTTAAAAATGATTATTTCCAGATAACACTATTTCAGTTGTGTGAAACAATGCACATTCATGGCCTGCTCAAAGGGTAACGGAACTTCTCCCCTATCGCGACATTCTCCCTTGCCGCATATGGCGAATGTCACTGCAATTACCGTACTCACCCCGCCTCCCGCCAATCGATAGGACACGATATTTTTCCTTGACTGGCTTGCTTTCTCATTGGATTTTATCGTTTTTTCTTCTGTTTCTTTTTAGTTTTCATGTTTATTAGACTCGATTAATTAAAATGACTCCTCCTATATAAACGACGATCAAGACCGCGTTGGAATTGAAAAGAGCGGTCAGCCAATTCAAATAATTAAAGGACTCCTCACCTCACAAATTGCGCGCTCCAATCTTCCATCGCAATCCTGCGATAGGCGGCGGGTGCGGCGTGTGCGACGCCGTGTTAGGGGAGAAGTTCCCGGACCTCCTGCTCAAATATATGCGATTTCGGTTGGACAATGACTGCATGACGTTATTATGCTTTTTTTGTGATACAGCACCATGAAGTCTCATACGATAAAGATCCCGAGCGTCAATTAGTTTCGTCAGAGGGATGCGCCTACGCATTCGACTTCCATTCGGACTCGTAGTGGCGGATCGAATACGTATGTGGCCCATACAAGAATTGCGGTTTCCGCCGTTGTACAAGCCTGTACTTTTATCCTCTCAAGCGAATCTGGTACCAATTAGGCGACCTGGCAGGGATGGTAGGCTTAGTTGGCCTAGTAATATATCGATCTAGAATTCGAACCTGTGGCCATGTGTTTTTGAAGTGCGCCACTTGCCACTACACTACCTCAGCAAAATACTGCACCCTATATAGTACACACTGCACCACAAATAAATTACCACTTTGTTGATTCAATTTGAGATCATGCTCCATCTGTTTGACACACCATCCCATATCATCGTCGATGACACTATACGAAGACCTATCCAATAGATAGACCAGATAGCGAGCGGTCAATAAATTTGAAAACGTTAAAAATGGTCATGTTTAATCGAATTTAAACAAAGACAATGCTGAATTGTACCTGTTGGAATAGAGCATATGTGCAGTTCTCGATCGAATAACACGTCTTCAAGCAATCGTATAAGGAATTAGTTGGATATGTATACAAGTGGTTATCTTTTTCAGTATTATATCCCAACCGACAAATATTAGTGATGGTGCAAGAAGGCGATTGAGCGACCTGGAACGAACCTTTCCTTGCGTTTTAACATTTTCGGAATCACTGAAATCTTCGATCTCTCTTGACTGACTGCTACTAAAAAGTGAGTGGTGCATAGAATGGTTTCATTTATTCATAGTGGTCATTAATAAAAGGGGTCTTGATCGATCATGATTCTATCACACTAACATCTCATCTAGTTGCTCTCCAGTGACACCTTTATTTCAATTCATTCGTTGCAGTTGAGAGAAAAGGCTTCTTTGTGATAGCTCAATCAATGTTGCAAGCCTTCACGGAAATCGCAAGGCTTCGGGAACTTTGTCAGAAGGAAATCGCAAGATTGTCGTCGGAACTTAGGGCAGAATTGAGTCCAGTCTAAGAATGAACATTGTCCACTTAACCCAACACCCCCATGATAACGTTAAAGTCACTGATGTTTCAGTTTTGATTCGATTGGATCGGCGAAGGCCTTACTTGACAAAAGGATATGTGATTATCAATGCTTCCCAGGGACAGGCCATTTCGAACAAAAACAACGGAAAATACCTGCAAGATGAAAATGACAACCGCAAGCGTTTTGCTTCTCAACATCATGACGAGATGAAGCGCTTCTGAAATGTCTCATGATTGCAACACCAAAACAAAAAACCGTTCTGGTAAGCTTTTGCTGAGCTGTCCTCATTGAACCACGCAACAGCGAGTTCACCAAAAAAATCGGGCGTCGGTATAAGTAAAAAAAGGGTCAAGGGTGCTGATGTACTGCAGTACTCGCTAGACGCGCTCTCTGCTTCAGCACTGCCTACTTTAGGACATGCCCCTCCTCCATCTCATACAATTCGAATTTTGCTCATTTCTTTGCTACTTTGTTTATATTAAAATATGTCCACCCTTTCAACTTTTGTTCCATCTTTTCGAGAATCTCCGTGCCAAACTTGACATTTACTGAAGATTCAGCTACAATGTTTGTCAATTTTTGACATTTTCAATGGGAATCTGAAGACGTGATTGGCTCTTGAATGATCCGAATGACCGTTGTTCTGAACGGTTTGAAAACAAATGGATTTTTTCCGGGTAGGGATTGCAGCCAGCCAGCAAGAATCTATTTTTGTAGCCTCGTCTTGATAAGCTTTGAGCAAAATACTCAAAACGTGCTCACTACAAAAAGAGTTTCTTGGTTGTACTGTCCTCAGAGGATGATGTGAACTTACCGATTGTGGGTGGAGTTCTGGATAGAGCTCACCTCTACTAGGAGGATCACATATGCTGAAAAGGTCTCAGATATGTAGTTGAAGAAAACACCGAATAGGGAGGTCTTTTCTCGCGAGCAGGGCAAAAGCGGTTTGTTACCCAATCGTCGGTCTCAGAACTGCTGATTGAAGAGTTAACAACATTAATAAAAGGCAACAACAGTCTATGACTACTGTTCAGACTTCTGTGTCTAGCTTTAGAGGAATGCTAGATTTGAGTTTTCGATAAAAAAAGGCCAACTCAATGACTTGTGACAACCTGAAGGAGATTATGGCTTTGAAAAGGCGACTCGTAATGGTAACTCTTCCATCTGAATGCGGAAAGCTCAACTTTCCCAGCACACTCGTTTGAAGGGATCATTGTGAGAATCTTTGACTAACCTGCCGCTCGAAGATTGAGAAGATGGCAAATGGCTTACAACATTGAGGAGCTTTCCAGTAAATGGTTTTCTATTCATCTCTATGTTTGAGAACACATCACCACAGCGACGCTCTAAAAGTTTTGGCAGCAAACATCACATGAATGTTCCATGGACAATGGGTTTGCCAGCGTGCAGGAAAAAAATGGCTGGAGTTTTTGGTAGTGGCAGCCTCCTCTAAGTTATATTATTAATAAATAATTTACAAGTGTGGGAAGTTACAGCGAAGGAAAGTTGGACGGATTTTCTCTTCTGGTGATCGGTACGATAAATATGGGCTAAGGGGCATTTTTTCCACAAGTCGCGCACTGCACACCGCTGACCTGAGCAATCTTCGCATTTTAACGTTCAACACCTTTGCTCTCCTGAGGACTCTTCTATTGGAATGCGAAGCACGATCTCACGATCAAGGAAAGAGGTCTGGTAGGCTGAAAGAGGTCGAGATCATCATTGAACCTTTTTTCACAATCGGTAATTACCATACCCACCCTAAATGTTCAAAAAAACACGAGCAAAACGCGTTTTCGCGTTTTTTTCGTTTTTTCTCTGTAACTAGGTTGATTTGCAATTTTTATATAGGTGTTATACGGTTGAATGCTATACGATTTTTGCTATACGGTTGAACTCAACTCCTCGAGCTCTATAACATGTTTTATCTAAAACTTTTGAAAGTTCGATTTTGAAGTCCCCCATTTATCAAAGTTCTTGAGGGTACGTCATTAGCGGCGACGCCTGCTATAATTATAATCAGAGGACATTCCCTTCCATTAAAAGTAGTCTGTGAAGCGTGGAGTAGCTAATATTTTCCGGCATTAGGTGAAAATAAGACCATGGCACTTCTCAGATCGTCCTGATTATTTCGACACCAGTTTTCTCCAAAATGGATGAATTTGGCCATGAACCGAATTCAAACAACAGAGGCTTTTCAAAGCGAAGAATAGCCAACATTAGTCGATTTCTGTGCTCAGAAAATGGTGTATCTATTCTCCAGGAAAATTACTTCCCCATAAGTTGAAAATTAGTACTCTGAGTAAAAAGAAAAGGGTATATAATCATTTAAAATCCGGTGCGCGCCATGTTTTTACAAGGAGCATAGGTTTTTT
>UZAF01016566.1:39282-75615 GCA_900617895.1 Haemonchus placei
ATCACTTAACACTGGCCGATCTCTACTATTTGTTGATTACATGGGGTAGATGGTGTGGTAGACATCCTAAATGTATAAGATCGTGCGCAATAGATCGTTCATCGTTGTCGACATCACTTGCAAAACCCGTTTGTGTGTCCTCTGAAAGACGACACTGCTAAGCGAATATCGTCGTCCACAACCTATTGCTCTTTTCTTTACTTCATTACGTCACAAAATCAAATAGTCCAAATTCTACAAGTTTGTTTTTTTTCGTTTCACGCTGCCACATTCCACATATTGGCTGTGAACAACAGCTATCGAACTCTCCTTTCTAGTTTCAATCGATATCGAACGATCAATAGAGGTTCCATGCTTTTGAAGGAACGTTGGTTCCAGTTCCCAAGGTCAATCAGCAGTCTCAATCGGAAAATTTATGGCATACCGACACCCTCTGTACCTCTAATTTCCGTTTGTTTACAAAGGTAAAAAATTTGGGTGGGTACATTACGGTGTGAGCCATGCACTCAACGCCCGTTTATTGACGTCCCTTTGTTTTTATGCATTTGTGTAAATACAATCACCCCATACATGGGTCCACTGAGGCGAGCTTATACTTGAATTCACCATTTTTTAGTCTTCAATCCAAAACTATTTTTGAAGGCTTGATCTAAGTCTTAATGGGGCTAGTGGTCCTGACATTGTTCGATAGCCGGACGTGTGTACGTGTCAAACACTGCTTTGATTTGGTGCTACTGATACATAACCATCAAAAAGTTACTGTAAACAGGATGCCTTCAAAACTTATCGCATTCTGCGTATCAAGGAGACCACCCGACGAACAAATCAAATAGCTGTTTTTTTTTTTGATAACTTCAGCAGTCCAGTTAGGATGCTGAATTCTCTTACGCAGATCCCTGCCTGCTCCTTACCTCTGGAGATAATCCAAGCCCTAGGCGATGGGCAGCGTTCCCAGAGCTATACCTTTCTCTCCATATTAGCCCTAATTCCGCTTTACTTAGGAAAGGACTCGCACGTCCTAGAGTTTCAGAGATCCCACCCACACACTCAGCGTGTCCACGGTTTTTATATTTCTGACCGGAGCCAGCGCTATCTGCTTAGTAATTTTTTGAAGAACTGCAATTGAACTCGGCAATTTTTCTACTTGAGTCATATTTTCGACGTGACAATTTGATCGGAAGGAGGNCTAGGCGATGGGCAGCGTTCCCAGAGCCATACCCCTCTCTCCATATTGGCTCTAATTTCCCCTTTATTTAGGTAGGATCTCGCACGTCCTAGAGTTTCAGAGATACCACCCACACAGTCAGCATGTCCGCAGTTTTTAGAGTTCTGTTTGGAGTCAGCGCCAACTGCTTAGTAATTGTTTGAAGAACTGCAATTGAACTCGGCAATTTTTCTACTTGAGTCATATTTTCGACGTGACAATTTGATCGGAAGGAGGTTTTTTTTTGGTTGCATCATCAGCCTTGAAATCTTGTTCTTATGAAACAGACATACATTTCAAGGAACACCCTATTAATAGAACCAGTTTTTGTTATGAATCATCCTTTCATCTCACCCGAATGTGGAGGAATCTATTTACAGTCTCATCCAATCTGTTCTGAATCTCATTCTATAAGATCAAAAAAAAGATTCGAATAAAAGTGATTTGAGCCGATTCTTTCATAGGCATTCAGGTTACCGTCGAGGTGTTTTGTTCCGAGGTCAGGCCTAATAGTAACCAGGACAGAGACTTCTAACTTGAAATGCTACCGCATCTGGAGGGCCATCAGTACGAGTGAAAGTAGTACCTTGGAAGCGTTTAGGACGTTTTCGCCTCCTTCACTTGTACTGCTGTTCCTTTCGCCGCAGTGGTGTTCCAATTCAGAAGTCCCTACCTTTTAAAGGGGCTCTTTGAGCAGATTCTGAACCACTCGCTTATCATTAATGCCTTTTTAAGCCTGTAATGAGGTTTTTGTAACAACCAGAAAAGTTTTTTCCTAAGGTTTTTCCAGGATAACAGATTCAACCCTCATGCGTTCCTCCCCAGTTTATTTTAGTTCTCATATCTATTGTTTCCTTATTAGAGTAAGCAGATGTTTCCTGGAGATAGTCACCTGATTAGGCTGAATGCAACGCAGAGCTTCAAGGAGCTGCTCCTTCCTTTGCTGGTCTGGGAGATCGGATTTAGCCTGAGCATCCCCTTTCATATTGCCTCTTGTTTCATCAGTTTTGACCTCTGAGCAGGAATCTTTCTCTGGCTTGAGCATCATGTCCCTGGCTTCAATACTTTGTTGTGTAGACGAATTTGAAATTCCTGTGCAATCTCAAATGCGGGTTGAATGCATGGCATATTTTGAAGACTACTGAGCAGCTTTCCCTACTGGCTTCGTTCCTAGTGATGTACGTTTGCATTATATGCAAAGATTCTAGCCTTGACGTCTGGATGTTTATCAATCGAACTCCAAATGGAAATTTACAAAGTTATACATATTTCATATTGAAACAGCTAAACTATTCATGGAGTTGGTGGAATTCCATTAGATAATGGTTTGACTAGCATGGGCTTTTTATTAAACAGCAGCAATAATGGACGATGAATAGCTCGAAAATGTCGAAATCCATATTCGAGCTATTTTAAAAACCCCTCATGTCGTTGCTTCAGTAAAATCTGTCCATCCCTACATACCCTTGACTGGTACTGTGACGTCGACCTAATTATGGCCAGGTTAACGATCTCTACGATGCAGTTGCCTAGTTTCGCTTGACAGTATTGACATTACTCTTCACTATGACTACCTATACTTTGACCAGTATGACAACTGCCAGTAATTTTTTCAACAGATTCCACTGAGTTGGGAAATTTGCTCATTTTCCAATTGTTTCTGGGCTCGCTCCTCCTCAGTTTTTCCGTCCCAAACAGTTCTTACATATGATCGCCCTTTTAAAAATTGCATTATAACAATGAGAATTTTCCAAACTGCCCATTGTTTTGTGATTTTTTTTTGAATATTCGTAATAAAACATCTATGTAAGCAATTAGAAATGTATTATACAACAGTTTTAGTGAAGTGAACCCTCGTGCTTCATTAGTACTGACAGATGACCCCCTACTGCACCAGTCTTTTTCACAAAGCCTAGTGGCAAGCTGAGAAAGCAGTTGTCGATTGACGCGTCTGCCCTTCTTTCTAAACTTCTCAAAATGAGCCCGTTTAGGAGACAAAAAGCGGGTTGAGAAGTCTGAAAAAAGCGCCTACTCGGGGAATTCTCCTGATTTTGCTCCCTATTACTTTTATTTTATAATATTCGTGCATTTTTTGTAATCCTGTGTCCGTGTACCCCTTCAATATTTCAAAAAACGTCGAGTCCCATCCAGCTGACAGCTCTGACTAATAGTTGACATAGGAGGGAGGAGGAACGGTTGAAAGCCTAATGACTTGGTCACCTGCAGTGTTCTCGATTTTTGATCGTTAATTCCGAGTGGGTGGGGGTTGGCCTCTTGAATTTTACCAATTCAGATTCCTTTCTGCAATACTGGTAACTTCTGATCTTCTAACCTTCCTCTGTTCTTTTCAATTGCTCTTCACCTTCGTCCATGGCCTGTTTATCCGGATAACTGCTGTTAGCTAATCCTTCCCCCCTTGAGCGTGTACTGTTTCGATAATGCCCCACTAGGTGGCCAGCAGATCTCTCTGGCACCCTTCCCAACTAAAGATGTTTTCCCCAACTCCTCGGGAGCACTTCATGCCCCTACATCATCGCTTCATATTCTGTTCAGGCTTATCCATCTCATCCNCCCAACTAATCTCCTTCAGTGATGGTCTTGGTGGAATCGATTCGGAACGTTTTTACTCTACGAGTACGAGGAAGCTAAGTTTATTCGGGAAACCGTGCCTGGTTCCCCTAATCGCTCAGATCCCAGCGTCCGATACCACCCTAGTCGCTTCAGTCATCCTACCCTTCCACACATTCGAACTCTGGCTTTTGGCTTCTATGTAGTAAATCTCACTTGGACGGGCTGTAGTAGAAGTAGCGAGTAGTCCAAAGTTAGGACTAACAACTTCTGCGTTTACCTTGAGAGAGAACTTCTTTTCCTTCAAAAGGTTTATCTGTTCTTATTGGCACCTAACCTACTCGCTACTGTCTTACTGTACAAAGAGTGGTTGGGATGTTTTTCAAAATGGGCTTAAATACCCAATAAATGGTATATCACACCCCTAAAAATCTAGTAATTACGCCGTGGGTCTGCCATCACTCTAGACAAAAGGGTGACAGCGCGTAAAAAAATTCATTTTCATGGCATTAAAAAAGAAGTTCAGTTGGCACGATAGCCATAAAATCAATATTTGTGACAATGAAAGTATACGAGCTCATTATTGAACAATTGAATGCCGTTGTTGACTGTTTATCAATCGCCTGTGCAAACACCATTTATGGTACATTTCACTAAGAACCATCTGTGAACGAATTGATCGATGAGAGGCTATGTAGGACAGGGGAGGTGACTAGACTGTGGACTATGCTGTCCCACCTTTTCTATCCCGTTTTGTTTACCCTAACGGCGAGTTTTGGGGCCAATGACGTCGAGACTGTCACGTTTTGGATCGCATACGGGCTGCTACATCTGAGAAAGCTTTTCTAATTTTTCCCGTTTCAACTCCTGCAATTTGGTGCAATGCAGCGATGTTGCATAGAGCCTGTCACCATTGTATTGTTTTTTAAGCAAAGATAGGATAGTGGTAAAGGGCGTTGCAGGCCTACATACGCTCAAGGGATCAATCCCTTCGGTGGAGTGATGTAAGCCTTTCATTGCTAGGATGGGCTGGCTGGTATCAGACTGGTTTGTGGTGAACCGATCGATGTCTTGCATATGGGGGCTGAATTTTGCAAGTCGTTTCAATAAACTAATGAATATGATAATCAACGATTCTGGAAGGTGGAACCGTGGGGCTCCTAAAAAGGGCATTGTTAAACACCGAACTAACTGTGTCTTTAATTATTTTGTTGAGTAATTTTAGTATGTACCCATAATTGAGGTTGTTTTATTTTTGTCTATTTGTCTGGCAGTTTTTCCAAGGAATGGGTGCGATTAAGATATATAGCTTACAAATACAAGTGAGTTGAGCGGTCCTTCGGTGGCAAAGAAATCGGAAAGATCTATCCGTAATAAGGCTCCCACTTCATAACATTCCCAGCAGATTTATGAACTAAAGTTTAAAATGGTCGCCACTGTTCTTCTCCCAAGGGCAGAAAGATTGGTGTCAGACAGGATTCGATCTTATTCCGAATCTAAGTGACATTGCGTATATGGCCTATACAATGACGTGCGGTTTCCAGCCGATTAAAAAGCCAGTGCTTTATCTTGCCAAACCAGTCTGGTACCAATTGACCTACTTTGAGGGACAGAAGGCCAAGGAACAGAAAGAGGCATCTCCAGTAGTGTACTTCATATTCATTCCTGTTCTTGATTCAGATAATATCTTTATCCATTCCCTTTCCCGCTGGCCCCAAACCACTGATGAGCTTCAGGGAAGGGTAGAGACGGTGGTTCCTCCTGTGAAGAGGCAAAATAGCTTTTAGTTGGTCGTCTTTAGTTTGTATGGTTATTTTGCCTTTTTGATGTATGTGCTTATTGCAGTTTTTATGCTCCACTAACTTCAATTTGTTACCCTTAACTTATTGAGTGGCCCGGGTGGATATCAATCTAGATTCTATACCAAATCATGCGAATTAAGTCGTGCGTGCTACACCACCTCTGCCCATATTGCTTGATAAGCTATGGCGAACACCCATTTGAAATCTGAAATCATGTGATACTCTATTTGTAGTGTAGAGGTCGGGGGCGGCATCAGCATTGCACTGATTCTAGATCGAATCTCAATTCAAAAGCTGAATGTTTTGCACATAACAATGATTCCACGGAATGTTTTCGCTCTTTTTTTCGTTCAGTTCGTTGAATAGCACTCATAGAACCAGAGAGCGGTTTCGATTCAAAAGAAAAAATAGCTATTTTGTGGAACCCGTCCGGTCTCAGAGTTAATTTTACGGCCTTTCCCTCACGGTCATCGTTTCGATCTCGTCCTTCGAACTCTGTTCTTCCACAGTCAATTAGGCCGGCATCCCAAGATGAGGATCGCCAGGCTACTGCTGGTTTTTCTTTGTCAGCCTGACGGACAAACGGACATTTAAACTATCTACACGACCCCAGTGGATGACAAATGCATGGCGCATTCCGAAGGAGCACTGATTAGGCCCAATGCTCCACCTTTCTTTACTGGCTTTGCTAGGTCTTTGATGATAACCGTCTTTTTTCCATGCAACCACACCCACCCACGACCCCAAAATTTATGTAAATAAGTGAATCCTTGAAACTTCCAGTAGCCTTTGCGTGTTGACAACACTTTTTTCTAGTATTACTGTAGTACCTGTTGATTTTGTACTCGTCTGAGTCATTCTTTACCTTCATTGCAATAGTGAAGATTGTCGAGTGGCGAAAATAAATACATGTCGAGTATGGGTACTTAGAAAAACCCCATGTGGGTGGATGTTTTCGTTGTCGGACATCATCCAATACCATGTGATTGTAGGATGCTGCTCCAGTTAGCAGTATTTTTGACCGCAGTTACGGTAATTCATGCAGCCATTCCTACACTGGTCAAGCCTCATGTATTACCATTGGAGCGAAAAACTACATCAGGTGGGTTCGCAGAGTTTCGAAGCAATTTTTGAAGAAACTACTATTTAACTAAAATCATCGCTTTACTGTAACGACCCACGACACGGTAAATGTGACAATCACATTCCCCTTCCAAAAAATATGCTTTTGTAGGAGCTTTTTATCCTTGTCTTGTTACATTTTGTTTGCTTTTCTTTTTTGAAAAGAGGTAGATGGATCACTTATGGTGTTCACCGCGCTTCCACAGGGTGCCCGTGGGAACGGCTCACCCGGGTGGGTTGAGCTGAAAGTGGGCTCTCGATTGCAGGTGGAAGTCCAGCCTACGAACAATTTCGTCACATAAGTGTTCATTGGCCCATTTAGAAACGGGGTCCACCACTAGGTGGGATAGTGCGGAGAAGAAGAATAC
Source organism: Haemonchus placei (assembly GCA_900617895.1). Classification (NCBI taxonomy): domain Eukaryota; kingdom Metazoa; phylum Nematoda; class Chromadorea; order Rhabditida; family Trichostrongylidae; genus Haemonchus; species Haemonchus placei. The sequence goes on from UZAF01016566.1 coordinate 46,347, forward strand.
GAAGGGTCTGTATGGTGCTGTGCGATGAGAATTCTTCTATTTGAAGTTCCAAGGTGAAAATGATATGATCAACTCCTCTCCCTTCTGTGCTTCTAACGCACTCCATTTACATGGCCAGCTCTCTCTCTGCAAAACTGAGCTCAATAGCCCATTCGCGTGTTCCTTCAATGGAAGCCTTCCCCCAAGGGTCCTCGATTGTTCATAGTCGATTGGAAAGAAAGATTTTTCGGTAAGAGGGAGGAGTCAGATTCTATATAGAAGAAATGACCTGGCTCAGTACTCGCAATGTTGACCGTAATGGGTGGGCAGTCTCACGAGCAGTGAACCATCAGTAGCAATCCCCGTCGAGAAGGTCACTTACCGTTTCAAAACTAGGCAATTCTATTCGTTACCAAAATACTCTTTATCCGAAGAATTGGCTACAATGATTGCTGTGAAAATTCAACTTCCGGCTAATGTTTTCAGCAGAAGAGAAGTGGCGATCAGAAGCCATAGAAAAGCTATGGGACGAAAGGAAAAAAATGGGTCATACTCCTTTGGTGAAGTTTCAGGTACGATATTGTTACAGCAACCTTTTCCAGCAGCACATTTGAACTTAATCTGATCTTTGTTTACAGCCAAAAGGCTTCCCGAACGTTGATATTTACTTCAAAAATGAAACAGCCTCGAAAACACAGACGCTCAAGCATCGGTTCGCTTGGGCTCTGATAGCTTGGGCCATTATTGAAGGAAAGGTAAGTTTTTACACAGGTTCCCATGATGTTTAAAGCCAAGGGAGATTCTGGGAGGAGAAGATTTACCCTTCGCGAATGAATTTGCTTTGCAGTACTTCTTTCATTACCTTTACTCAGGTACACAGTAATTCCACGGTGTATGATTCAACGTCAGGAAATACTGGTGCTAGTGAGGCGTATATGTGTACTTTAGTTGGACTGCCGTACATCGCTGTTGTGAGTTGTTTGTTTTCGTCGATTTTCATTCACTTCCGATGCGTTTCACCGACCGCTTACCATTTTTTTATTGTTTATTTGTTTGTTTTTTCGTATCACGAATTCACCTGCGTCAAAAAATAGTGGAAGAAGGACTATGTTTTCACTCCCAGGAACAACTTTCTGATCCAGAATTTCTAGGAAATTCATAAAACCCAAGAGAAATAGGTGTCATTCGGTCAATGGGCGGGATCTGTGATGTGGGCGGGGTCGCGAAGGAGAACGAGGCAGGAGGTACTGTCTACTGACACGTGACTTGTTTGAACATGTTTTGCGTATACCCGTTTTCTTTGCTAAGAATGTGGGTGAAACCCTTTTCCATGGGTGGAATTATTCCTTTTCTTACGAACTTGTGGTGACTGATCGAACGGAGTTGTCCAGTGAAAGTTTGAAATAATCACTTGTTTATTTATTTGTTTATTTATCGATTTATTTATCTGTTCACTTATTACCGATCTCTAGAATGGCGATGAATTTTGATAAATTGGCAGGTTGCCAAGGATCTCGAAAAGGAAAAAATTCATCAAATTACCAGTAACGGCGGTAAAATAATGAAGGTATGCTAGCGATTCGTTCCAGCATTTCTTTTACAAGCACTTCGAAATTCTTCAGTATTGATTTATTGATCGATTAGGTGGACGTTTCCTTGAGAAATTTCCATGCAGAAGATCAGGCCAAGAAGAACGACGGTTTTTTCATCAACCAGTTTGGTAATGCGCAAGAAGCTGAAGAGTTTCACGAAAGTAAGTTTTATACAAAGTACAGTTTTATACGAAGTTTCTGGGTGGTAAACTTCAAGAGTATTAAGTTTATCGTCGAAACGTAGTGAACTTGGGGTACCTTTCAGGTGGTGGCAATCCTCATGAAAGCACGAATATGTTCCATGAGATCCTGTTGCAATTGGAAGAAGACAACGATCAAAAAAAGAAAATTCCAGATTATTTTGTTCACAATTCTGGCACAGGTAATCTTTATTAATAAATAATTTTCAAATTAGATCGTGAATATACAGTACTGCATTGACGAACCTTCATGAGCGGGGGCGTGGTTTGGGGGAGAGGGGCGTGGTGAGACACCACACTGGCATGGTGGGACTATATGTACTTATACATTGTTAGCTATGAGTACCAAAGGTAACATTATCGAATTTTGCCTGGTCACGTACATCATGAGAGCGAGAAAAATGAAAAGAGGACTTATACGGACGCAAAGTATGTAGCGAAGTATAGAGCTAGGAAAGTGGAAGCGGTTAATGATACGCTCGGTCCATAAGCGTTCACGAGCTCGCTCCCTATTCAGGTTTACCAGGTTCTTATCTCTATTCTGACGGAGGTGACGTAGTGGCAAGTGGCATGAGACTTGTCTAGGAGGATAAAAGCACTGGCTTGTACATTGGCTGACCACGTGGCTACCGTAAGTCGTTGTGTAGGCTTTACCCCAAAAGGCAAGGGTGGTGTAGGGGTGCAGGGATGAAGAGGTCAACATTCAGTACGTCATACCAACGGCATTACGTCCTTCGTTTTGGTTGCAACGCTTTGTAGGGTGAAAATTTTTCAGGAGGAACGATTACATCAGTTGGGCGATACGTGAAAAGGTACAATATACCGACGACCATCGCTCTTTCCGATTCCGAATATTCACTCTTCTATGACTACGTGATTTCGAACAAGTGAGTCCCTCGTCCCAATTCGGAGGCGCAATCCTCTAGTATGAATATCTCCTCCCACACACTGGTTCGCCGTCGGCTATAATGAGAAGGCTAGTCTGAGGATTTTTTTAGATTCACTAATGAATCGGGAACAAAGTACTGGAAACCTCCTGGAGTTGCTGGAATCGGCTACGGGTACAATGTGAAGCCGATCATCTATGGAGAGACCACCAGGTAAACTGGCAATTACTGTTAGGATCGTTAGGTTCCTGTGTTCGTTAAGTGAAAACTGCATGTGCGCATAAATCTACATGTCGAAACTAAGAGTAGTTTGAGCGTAAATTTAGATGTCACACTTGAAAAAGAAAATCGGATCGGGTTCAGTAATGGTGAGAGGGAAAACGAGGTTGGTGATAACGATCCTCAAGATCCTAGATTATATACGCCTCTAACGAAGATTTGGGCCAAGGATCGTGGTCAGGAGGGACCTTTATAGGACAATGCTTCCCATCCCTTTGTGTTGGAAGATTCTTGCAGTAAACTTGGCCTCTTTAAAATAAAAACTCATCCAGTAACCGTGATGTCGTTGAAGACCCTTTCAAAGATGCTTAAGGAGACCGAGACCCATTGTGCAATAGCTGACAGTGGTACCATCACCCTTGAGAATTCTTTTGGCGTCACTTTTATAGTACTGCCTTTCATTGTCTTCACTGAAACAATTTCCTTTCAGTCTGAATCCAAACGTCGTTGACGAGGCGATGAAAATGCCGGACATTGCTTCTGCAGCAGCGATGCACGTACTCAGGGAGCGAGGGATCGGTGGTGGAGCGTCGACAGCTCTCAACTTCCTCGTTTCACTTCACAAAGCTTACCAGTTGAAGTGAGTGTATCGGTATCAAAAGGTAGTCAGCCTCTATTCCTTCTGCCTCTACGTCTACAGAACGTCCACAGACAGAACCTTCACTATGTTTTGAGCTCTGACCCTGCGGCTCTGCCTTTGTTTATAAAACTAATCTATGATTTTTCATATGAAATATGACTTTTTAGGAAGAGCAAAGACATTAAAGGTCGTCTTCTGATCGTGACTGTCATGTGTGATCCCGGAGAGTTCTACAACAGCAGCTATTTCAATTCAACATGGATTGATAAGCTGTTCGCAGATAGAGGAGGCATGATGGGACTCAGATGTTGGAAGAAGGTTAGTCGAAAGATCTTTTTGGCAGGATTTACCAGCTCAGTGGGACTGGCCCAGATCAGTGCCTATCACTTATGATATATGTGGGTAGTAGAATCGATCCCTTCTTCCTTCTGATCCTTCTTTTCACTGAACGTTAGCTCGTCCATGTTAGTCCGGTCGGAAGTTGAGGATGAAGTTATAAACCTAGAGCATTCCCTATTCAGTGTAAAATGGTTATCAGATAAACTTGATGGCATTTTCAGACCGGTAGTAGGATCCCTAATAATTCTATAACGCCCGATATGGTGCTTTTGTCTCCCACACGAGTTCGGAACCAAGTGACCAACCCCAAAGGATCGAAAATTCAACTGATCTGGGGGAGCTTGATCCACTGACCACGCTTACTATAGCCGCGCCTCTTATTCCTCTTTTTTCCAACCAGTTTCCAATAATCTTATCCAAAAGGCGTTGTGATTGAAACGATCAAGTTAGTCTTACAGGTAATCAATAAGTCGATAGACCATGGTACCGATTTTCTCGAAGAAGGCTTGATCAGTTGTCCAGGAGCTCGTGAAAAACGATGGGTAATGCGATCATTTCCATAGATAACTATTAGAAAATGTTGCGTAGAATATATATTGTTATTGGGATATAATGTTTACTCGTAGGATTATGTTTAGTATATCAATTACTTGTTTATAGTCATTAGTATAACATAGTAAAATTATGATTACTATAATATTCACTTGCGTATAGTTGGTAATTTGATTACTAGAAAATTCCTTATTGTGCATGAAACGTGTATTTAATAGAGTAAATTAATGCAGCTCAACCGTGTAGTAATTTCAAAAGAAAACATTTTTTTGCTGATCCTTTCAATTACAGGGCCTAGCAGTTCGAAGAAAATTTGAAATGAAAGCTCGTTTCGACTCTGAACAGTAGCCTGTTAGACTTTTTCCTACTTTTTCCTTACCATTTTGTAAAATGCACACCACCCTAAAGTCTTATTTGAACCCTCAATAAAAAATTAGTTTTGNTTTTTTTGCTGATCCTTTCAATTACAGGGCCTAGCAGTTCGAAGAAAATTTGAAATGAAAGCTCGTTTCGACTCCGAACAGTAGCGCGTTAGACTTTTTCCTTACCATTTTGTAAAATGCACACCACCCTAAAGTCTTATTTGAACCCTCAATAAAAAATTAGTTTTGTTTTTTTGGTTGAATTCAAGGTGCATCTGTAGAATGCGCTATAGAGAGCGTGAGCTAGCTGATGTAAATAAGGGAGAATAGTCCTCAAGAAATGAAAAAATATCATGTATATTGAAAGGAGGTCTTTCAAGATCAAAAAAGGAATTGAAGTGAGCAAAAAGGATTCGAAATGGTGAAAAAATTAAAAATGAAAAAATCATGGTATAAAGAATGGACGTTGAGAAAAATAGTAGCTTGACAACGGTGAAGCAGCCTCACCACTGGTAAACAATACCAGGCAGATAAAGGAAAAAAAAGTTGCAAACTTGAAAAGTCGAAACAAAAAACCGAAAAAGTGTAGGAAAAAACAACGCAAAAAAAACTTACAAGCAAAAAAAATTTCCCTGTGCTGAGAAAAACACTTCCGAAAAGGATTAAATTTTCTGTACAAAAAAACAGAAACAAATCATGGACTAAATAGCTTTTGAAAAAAATTAAAATGTGTGTGGAACAGAAAAAACGTTGTAAAAACTGGAAAGATACTGGCTCAGAAGTAGGCTTACCAACATGTCTGTAGAGGGTGCAAACAAAAAAAAAATAAAACTCAGTAAATCATGAATAGTAGTGATTAATAATATTTATTGAGAAAGTTTATCATACAAGGCAAATTCAATTAAAACTAGAATCACGCGATCCCAGCTACTCCACGAACAAATGCGCCTTTTGGAAGATTGACTGCAGCAGTCGGATCACTTTCGTCTCCAGCAAGCTGAAAAGGAATTTCAAGTAAAAAACATTATCGAACCAAAAATTCCTCGAAGAAGACCACTTATCGATCCTCAGAGAGTAGAAATGCCCTCGAAACCTTGAAAAAATGGGTGAATGGATTGAAAATGTTTCTTGTTATCTGAGTTCTTTATTCAAATCTATTATTCGGCCCTGCTGTCATATAAAAATTTTGATGCTTCATAGTAGTGGGCTTCAACCCCTCTTTGACAATTTTTCATTGCTAATTATCACTAATTACACGAAAATGAATATGAATAATAGTAACAAATAATAACAACAATAACATAAATAGTTATAACGAAATTATGATTGATATTCATAATATCAATATAATAATATGATAATTAAGGGTATCAGAAAAGGCCTACCTTTCGCTTAACGCTGACTTTCCGCTCTTCTTTCTTCCCGTCAACGACGATGATACCACAAAGAATGATGTCGTCTTCTGGCTGAGGATATACATACCTCAACAGTCATAAATTATTTGTATTCCTATTTTATGTAAAGTAATAAAAATTATAAAAAGCCTGGCGATGACCAATATAATTTCATAAACAATTAATAGTAGTTGAGCCTATGCAAAATCCACCCTTGACCGTAGGCTAATGTATGGTGGGAATTCTAAAGAAGGTACGGGTAAACAATTTGTTGACGATGAGACAACTAGCTCAGATAGGTATCCAGAACAAGTCGCCTGACAAGATAGCCACCTAAAAATCGCGGCGCGTGAAAGGGCGCAGTGGGCTCACAGCCTATATAGGAATCTAGGGTCAGAAGATTGAATTGTATAGACCGTAAAAACTCAAGATGACCTCGAGCAACAGCTGAGCCCCCCCCCCCCCNCCCCCTCCCCTGCCTTGTAACTTAAGGAATGAGAGTCTAAATTTAAAACGTTCTGGAAATTTACCTGCATTTTTCCAAACTGCCGTCTTCTTTTGCTTGTTTGTACTTCTCACATGAATTATTCACACATAAAGTTGTTAAGAGTATGATGATCGGCAGAAGTATGAGCGCAATGAGTACAACAAATCCTTAAGTACATTTGTTTTTCGAAAAGGCATGGTAAAAATAAAAACAAAAACAGCACAATATATAAATACAAATGTAATTATAGCATAAATAAATATTTAGCTGTTCCAAGGAACTTCCAATTTTTTGAGATTTATTTTAACCTGTCTGTTTGCACTCGGCAGTTTCTAGCTTCCAGCTTAGCACACTTCGTGAATGCTCTTTCAGAGAAAAACCCTAGAGGATTACTCGACTAGATGACATTGAGCATATGAAAACTACCTTCGTTCAGCTGACACTGGCAGACAACACCGATGCCACTGTAGATGACGTAAATGGCCAAGAAAACCGATCCGGCAACAAATCCCAGGGACATGGCTGCCAACAGAACCATGCCTATCCATTTAAGAAGTAGCAGTACGAAGATGACAACACGAGAACCGTACCATTTCATACAAAACTTCAAAGGTCCCTGAAAAATCACAAACCAGTTCTTTAAAAATTCTGCCTTTCAAAGCCTTTACACTTCTTTCAGGCTGCTGTAAGGTATACACAAATTGTGATTCGAGCAGAAACGATCGAAAAAAGAGGCGTCTGTTCGATCGAAAAATTCGGTTTTTTTTTNTTTTTTTTTCTTGAGCTCTCGTTTTCATGAGAAATAGAATTTGTTGTAACTACGGCTCTGAAAACCAGTCGAAAGTCTGATGCCAGCCCCGTCCCTGAACGCTAGTTGAAACCTCAGAAAATGACCAGACCTCTTCACCTTCGTCTTCGCGTCGTTCTGCAGATTCGTACAATCGCTGCAGCAATGATTTGTGAGCGTCGACGGTGTCCATGGGGGTTCTCAAAATTATTGATGAATATGTGAATAAATAAATTATAAATCTTTCTATCAACAAGTCAATAGAACTACTTACGGCTCATCATTATAGAGTCTCATAGAACTCCGCTCTGATGGGTCACGTTTGACGGATTCTCGTGTCGACTGTGAGAGACGGGACGTTCCACGAGTTCTGCTGGTTGGAAAGAACCGCTCCAATAACTGAAAATCCGAGGAAAACCGCGATGGCTCAAGAAAACCATCATGAGAGCCATCAGACCTCAGTTTTCAGCAGCCTTTTCAGAGGATACGCCGTGCACGTCATTAAATACTTGTTGAGGGACTACATGGCTCATGAATTTGAGATTGCTCAAAGATGAAAATGCGAAAGCGAAATCAAACTCTACCTCTCCAGCTTTGAGTCTTTTTTGTGGATCTCTCTCGAATGTAACATCAACTATGTCGGCCAGTTCCTTGCTCGATGTTGGAACCAGAGTTCGACTCTCGTAGTTCAGTGCACAACGAGAACCTGGTTGGTTCGCTTCGAAAAGTTTCTGGAAATGCTCACGATTTCTAGCAATTATGTTTAACTCTAGATCTCTAGATCCTTGATCATTTTAAGAATTACCTCGTGTAATTCCTGTGTGGACAGCGAAAGGAATAGGTCCTGGAATGGTGCATATCGTGTGACCATAGCCACTAGAACACAGCCAGCTGCCCTGGAACAATAGCTTTATTTCTCCTTTACCGTACAGCACTATACACCTCTCTAAGGGAATAAAGTGCATAAATTGTAGCTACTTGTTACATGAAATGAGTGAAGTGGTGGAGGGCTAGCCGTTGATCGGACTATCAGTTATTGTTAAGGTTTTTATTCGCATTCGTACAGTCTCTTGCAGTCATACTCTGGTCCTTATGATGTCCGAAGGACTCAGCCAACGTCAGTACATTCTATCTACTATTTTAGAGCCCTTGACAAGCCTAGGGCAGGGGGAGGAGGGAGGAGGGAGGAGAAGAAATGGAAAGTTAAGGTCTTCACACTACTGGTCTGTTGAATGAACCTGGAACTGCTCATTTGTCGGCCCTGAAATGTCCATAACTTCAAAATGTGTCCAGAACGAATCCGCCTACTGGTACTAAGCGAGGCTTCCAAATGCCCTTGGAAGAGTTCCAAAGTAGAACTATCGAGTACTGTCGCCGCATTTTATCAGAATAACAAACGAATGTTTCCTGCAAACTGGTTACCATATGTCAGTGGCCGGTGTGAACATTTCCCATGAGTCCATCGTTTTGAACATTTCCGGTGCACAATGTAGCAGAGTTCGCCGTTTGTGATTATCGTTCTTTGGTGCATCTGCAATGTACTACCGGAGAGGTCATAAAACAAAAAAGTCGCTCCGATGCCGGATTTCTTTGAAATGCACCATGCATTTGACTTCCAATTGGAGTCAAACTCAACTTCAATCTTTGAATTTTTCAAGGACAAAGAGATTTTGGAAGACCGTTTTGGACAGGACAAAGTAGACTTTTGGAAGGGCAAGAACTGACTTTTACAAGCCTATTTTGTCCTTAAAAATTCCAGTGTTCATTAAAGGACGGTTTTGTTATTTAGAGGAGAAAATTACTTACGTGGTAGTGAAATATCGGTGACTTGGATATCTCCTGAGAGAGTCACGAGTAAGTTGGATGCTGGAACACATTTACTTGCCTGCATATTCCTCAATTGTCTACTTAATTGTTTATTTGTTTGTTTGCTTATTTACGTTTTTGATAGGGGTGTAGAACAAATCATCGAAAAAGGTAAATTCAACAAAATAGCCCACAAAACAGTCAGGTGGCCGGAATGTAGCGAAACCGAACCGCTCCTTACTGGTCATCTGTCCCACCTGATGGACTTAATTGACTATTATTAAAGCATTTGTCAATTTGGATGTTCTCCACTCTTTGGGATGTTCACATAGTAAGATAGAAGCTCAAAGGCAAAGTATAACTAGGTTAGGTGCATTATAGGGGCCCGCTATGCGTATTTACTTGCGTACATCACGCTATCCCGCCCACTAAGCGAATCAATGTGAACATCTGCCCACATCTCCGACATACACAACATCTTTCCAAGGAAAAATTACTTTATAATCATACTTTTAATGTCTCCATGGGTAACATGTCGATCGTGAAGAAATTCCAGGGCTTCTAGCAGCTGCCGGAAATATCTGGAAATATATCACTACGTTTTGACCTTGCCCACTTGTCTAAGTGATCTCTGAATAATTCTTACCGTACCTTTGTGCAATACATTCCATAAGAGGGCCGATTTTAAGTTGATCTGCAACGGCACCAGTTGGTAGAAATGTTCGAAAGATCGACAGCATTCCATTACCGATATGATAGCCATAGACACTGTAAACAATTGTCACAATTGTCGATTTTTTTTAGGTTTCAGTCAAGCTCTGCAGCAACCAGGGACAACTTGATATAAGTTGAATGAAAATCGAGTAGAGGCTGGGAATGGCGAGAACCTCAGGTTGGAAGAGCTCATAGCATTGCACAGGTAGTGGAGGCAGACTGATTGATTATTTTTATTTTTTTTACCTATGTAATTAATGAATCGTACCTTCCAATTCTGCGGTGCCGGAGTGTGGAATAGAATTCCAGCTGTCTGACTATATCCTGTATACTCTGTAAAAAACCTTCAAGTGATAAAATTTCCATCAAATCATCAAAAACATGGAGTTGGTTGGAAGTGCCCCTCACGGGAAGTACATGGGTAAAGATAATAGGGATTTACAAGTTCTTTGAAAAACGATCAGACCAATGAGGACAGCGCATTACCGACCAGGTATCCCCGCCCATGATTAGCGGTATCCACGCCCATACACGACAATGGACAGTACTTTCGAATAGATCGGTAGATTGAATGTTTCATACGAACCTTCTCATCCATCGATTTTACATCCCACTCCACTACAGCATAGTTAGCCATTGTAGTTTTGTTGACAAACTTCGATACCCGGCCAAATCTTGATCGACCTTCGCTAAGCAGTGCTGAAACGAGATTGGCCACTCGGTGATTACTCAGGTAATCTCTTTATGTCTGATTAATAACAGTTGATTGATTGATCCATTGATTGATCCAGGAATCTATTCTTTTCATCAGAGAAATGCTAAACCAATTGGCCGTGATCAATCTAATAGGAAGTCTCCTTCAACATTTTTTGTTAAACATCCCAAAAATGCCTCTCAACCTTTCATACTTCTGTGTTCTGGATTCTGTAAGTCGATCCTACCGATAATGGCCTATAGGCCTATGGCCTGTACGACCAGCAGAATATCAAGACTCACAAAGCCTGATCATATTATTGACGATCGAGTCCGACAACCGTGGGCATGCAAAGTCATGGGCCGTACTTGAAGCGGTTCGTGAGCGAGACGAGGTAACCTGATGGTTAAAAGCCGGTAGTATTTCTTCGGCCATACATCTAGTTATAGATTAACTTACGCTGTTCTCTTCATCCAACGACTCCAGTCGCCTCGTTAAACTTCTCAATGTCGTTTGCTCTGCTCTAGAACGACTACTACTTTCATATCCCGTTTCTAAACTGGTTGAGGCTTCAGCTAGTGGCGGTGCATGCCTCGTCGGAAACGATTCGGATAGTCGCCTTATTGCCCGAGATCTTGGAGCCATCATTGGTGGCACTTCATCCTCGTCTGTTTCTTCGGAATCTTCCATAATCACATTTGGCAATTGGGTTCGTGCTGGAAGCATTCCTCGGTAGGGAGATCTGAATGGACCTAAATACAGCATCTACAGTCATTTTCTAATAATTTGTCACCATAGAACGGGAGAAAAAGAGTCATAACAGAGAAAAGACGAGAAATTTCAGAATATTGAAAGGTCATCGATAGACAATAAACAGAAATCCATGGATCACTGCGTAGTTCTGTCTGAACCTCAACAAACTCGAGTCGAATGCAAAGAGAGGTGGTGCAGAGCACGGAGAACACTGATGTGAACGCGAGACACTTAGAAGAGATTCAAATGAAATTTGCTCAAATCAAAGCTGAAGTGTTTCTGAATAGTTCCTGATCCCAGCCCTTGATCGAATAAGGAATTTTTTAAATTGAATAAGGATTTTTTCAAATAAATTTATGTAAAAAAGTGAATTAACATCATAAAAACTCTTTTCACATAAGCTGAGATCGGCTGCTCTACTGAAATTCTATTATTAAATTAAAATAATATAATGATAATGTGAGTAGCATAATATAGGGACCATTGTTAACGATGAAGTACTATTTTCCCGTTAGGATGAGCTTCCACCCCTTACTTTACTTTTTTTTTCTTACTTAACTGTAACAATGCGACCTTTCAGGAATTTATGGACTAATTTCGTGTCAATGTGCCGAATTAGTACTTACTCGATTCAGAGATGACATCGAAAGAGTAAAGGAAAAGGCGGACGTTTCAGAAGAATCAGAATCAGCTTGAGCTTAAGGTTTTATTGATTAATGCGTAGTGATGTGGAATTCAGTAGATAAGGCGGGAGGCTTCGCAAACTTGGCACTGCAGTAAATTGATAAGACTTTTTGATAAATTCGGCCCAGACTTCCGATGAAAACTTCCCGAAAGCATCTAAGTAAAGCAAATGACTGGTAATTGACAATTAAAAATCGGAAGGTGATTCCAAGTGCTCTCCAAAGTAGAGAACCCGATTGCCATACTCCTGACGATTGTCGATGTTTGAGACGCAGGGTTTCCATGCCTTGCATTTCAAACATCGACACTACAGTACACAGTACTAGCCAATCTTTCGAAGACCAAAAGATTGGCTAAGTACTTTTCTTCTGTCTGGTAAAGAAGCATTATAGGTTTATAATCTTTTGATCATATCTAATCCCGATCAATCGATATCTGCCCGGGCCAAACAAGCCTCCGTCCCTTCAAGGTCGGCTAGTTGATACTAGACGTGTTTGGGAGGATAAAAGCGCTAACTTGTTCATCGGCTGCCCATCGCAAGTCATTGTAGGCCAAATACACATTCAAAGCCACTAGAATCTGTGGGAGTCGAATGCGGGGTGTATCCCGAAGACCAGGTCGATCAACCAAGGTCTATCCTTTATCTTACTATATACTGTACAGATCATTGAACTGAATGATCATTATACTGTACTGATCTTGAACTGTAAGATGAGTCACGGGGCTCCTGCTGTTTATCACGATATCATCGTTGCCCTCTTGATTTCTTACACATCATATCATGTGGCAAAGCACACGGTCAGTTCAGGCACTTAAAAGGGCAATATAAATACTACCAAACAGGCTATTGTAGTCATTTTACAAAGTGATGCTGTCAGCACCTTACACGAGGCCATTCCCGATATCTACCTCATTGCAATTTTCCTAGAATGTTTTTATACATTTATTTTATTCCATCACAATTTATTCGGACCTTGCAATAATTCTTTGTTTTTCTGTACGTAATATATAAAACGTAAGCGCGCGACTGCGCTGCGGTTGGCGGCAACTGTAGCTGGTTGTTCGTCTGTTTGCATGCCTTGCACTGATCTCAAGAATAATCTCACTTTGGCCGCAGAGCATCGATTTGTCAACGTTTAGACATCGATAGCGATCCATATCGATCGACCGGTACCGAATAACATCGGTTTCCGTCGAGATTCACAGTACATTACAATACTGTTGATTATTGTCTGAAATCATCGATTTTTGAGCATGACGCGAGGTATAATGGCCAGCCAAAACTGGTCACTGCGATCGGAGCAATTTTCTATTCTATTCAATGTTTTCGGCTGAGTGCTGATGCCCTTCTGTCACACAATACAGTAAAAAGGGTTTGTTATATTCGTGGATTTGAAGAGGAAATTGACGGCCTGCAACAGGTACCATTCAGGGTGTGGTTATGAAAACACGTACATTTGATGGGTAGCGTTCAAATTTGGCCTTTTGCCCAATTTTTGCTAAGCATGGAGTCCATTCTTAAGTCGTATGTGAGTCCAAATTTGTATAAAATTTTATTATAAAGTTTTGAGCTGATGTTTTTTAGGATCATGAATTATCATTCATTACTATTTGGCATCAAAAAGGGCTGTAGACATAATTCGCATTCTGTGATTAAGGCCTGTTGAAATTTCAGCTAAAGAAATTGTTCGGTTCTCAACCGTGTTGCTTCTCGAATCTGGCAAAGGCTATTCGTCATTGTTCAATAAGTAAACTTTTGTATGCGTGATTTCCTAGTGTTGTTTTCGTTATTCCGTTTGACCTTGAGCATTTCTCCAAGACCACGAGATGATGGTATCATAAGTTCGGTATGAAGAACCCCACTCGTTATGCTTAAAACCATACTTCAAACTGTGACCATCACAGCTGGTTATACTTCGTGGCCGAAAGAACGAATCAATTTCTCCGAGCCTTTCTACGAATGTCCAGTCCAGACCCCAGACACTGCTCTGGCTCTACCCTTAACGGGACCTCCATCCCCATTTCCTGAACTCTCATCAGAATACGCTCCCATGGTGCTTTTTGCGTTTTTCTCATTTTTTATTTTTCCTTTTTTTCTACTCTCTCCTTTTTGAGACTTCTTTATAGTTTCCACTTTACCCTCCTTTTTGATTGAATGGACTGAACTTTTTCTTTGCTTTGTTCCTACGTTTTTTTCTATCCAGTACGGGTTACTTTACAGCACAACCTTATGACCCGTATTTAAGCATTGACGTATGTATAAATACGTAAACAAATAGATAAACAAGACAAATTAGAAATTTTATTTCATCTGTGATGCAATCATTGCATCTGAGGTAATTAACCCCTCATTTTGAATTTGTGACCTAACTTAATTGGATCATCCCCACGAAATAGTGTACCCCATCATCAAGGGGGAATGTGCTTAACGTCGAAATCCGGCTTGGCCCTCCAGTCAGTCAATCAAGAAACTTCTGAAAAAGCTCATAAAGTGTGACCTGACCGAGTCTTGAGCGAAGCAGATTTTCAGTTTCGAAAACATCTAGCTGAGAATCCTGTTTCTGTGGTCGTTACCCCAGCTGAATGAAGCTCCATGTCGTCAGATCTACAGAGGACATGTATCTACTACGACATCTAAAGAAGGGGGTTAGGCAAGAACGAGAATATCTCGTAACTGACACCAAATGTCGTACATATCGTGATAGAAACTGGATGGGATTAGTGCTATCTATGGACCTTTGAGAGATTCAAGTTCAGCAATTTGAGCTAGCCCTTGAGTACCTGGGAAACAATCTTCCTCTTGACCGATTACTTCCCCTCTCCCCACAGTAGACGAAAAGTCTGGAATAGTTCAAGGGTACTACGGTGTCAAGAGCCGAAATGTTGCCCTTTGTAAACTGAAAGAATGCAACTAGGTGACTACATGACGTACAAGACCGGGGAAGTTCAGGGCAATTACGGTGGAGTCTCACTTTCTTCTTCCACGTTCTGCGTTGCGCCCTGTAATTGACTGCGACGAACGTGGAGTTTCAGTGAAGGAAAGTCAGCGGGGCTCCTTAGATAGGCTCCGTCTAATGGTTCGCGTGGTTTACTCCCTGAGTCAACGTGGGCCTGGATCTCTCACAAGCCCACTTATCGGTAGGTGGTCCATTTAGAAGAAACGTCGCTAGCTCCAAAAAAGCGCAATGTTTCCAGAAGAAAGAGTGGGTGAGGTGTTCGGATAAATGCTTCTCAGGAACCTTGGCAATTTGTTGTCTAGGAACTTTTTTGGTTGCAGGCAAGTAACTGTGAAGTGGTATTGTCTGCCAACTCCTTGTCCTAAGGAAAAAGTTTGAAGCTGGCAGTAATTACCTCTTAGGAGAGGATTACGCTGAAATGTTAGAGCGTCCCAGAACCCCAGATGCAGTTTGTGTCCTCCGAAATATGATAAGTCCATTTTTTCCATCTTTCGTTCCAGCTTCTTGGCCCTTTCAAGCTATTCGGGATTCCCATAGAGTAGAAACCTTTCCATTGCGCGCTGTGGAAGCCAATGTTGTGCTAGCTGCAATCCGAATGCTTCCAAAATTCTAGAAAAAAATTTCTTGTACGGCTCGAACCAACCTCATAAACTGCCAGTTTGGTCTTTCGTAGTTTGGATATAGTGAACTGCCAGTAAATACGTCAATGTCACATAGTCATCTGTGCTTTGAAGGTCAATAAAGCTTTCTAGAAAAACCGGTTACTGCCATTATCCAGTCACTAGTTGCTACTTGTCAGCAAAATGCAATAACATCAATTCAAGATCCGTCATCTGGTTTGTAAACTGTATGGAGCGATTAAATGGTGGGGAGGAGTCTGCCATTAGGGTCTACGAGTCTCACGACGTGGTTCTTAAAGAGTCCTGACCTCTGCTCTTCCTCCATCATTCATGAACTCTACCCTCCACTCGAAGACTCCTCGTCACTCTACCCTCTTCTGGAGGAGTTTATGTGAAAGTACATATTTTCTTCATTTGATTCCAATTTCCGGCATCTTCACCTTGGTCACTAAAAACTCAGATTGAGTTTCTAGCGTTGATCAATTCCGTCGGTGATATGCGCCACGCATTCGACTTCCATCAGAATCGTAGTAGCGTTTTGAATGCGTATGTAGCATATGCGATGACCTCCACAGCTAGTCGACGTATAAATCAGGGCTTTCATTTTTCCAAGCGACTCTGGTAGCAGTAAACCGATTTCGGAAAGATCGAAGGCTTGTCCAATCTAGGCTAGTAGCAATCGGGTGATCCCTTAGATCCTCGCTGAGCCATTTAGGTTTCTCTTGATACGGAAGAAGGACCAATCCATGGTTGACATCTAACGGAATCGTTTGTACAAGCCTGGAGCCTTATATCGGCGCATTTGCAGTTTCCCATGCAACTTCTGGGGAATAAAGTGGAGGATTCACTCGGCTCAGATCAATTTCTCATAGATTT
This sequence comes from Haemonchus placei, assembly GCA_900617895.1. NCBI lineage: Eukaryota > Metazoa > Nematoda > Chromadorea > Rhabditida > Trichostrongylidae > Haemonchus > Haemonchus placei. The sequence continues at coordinate 62,889 of UZAF01016566.1, forward strand.
GCCTTCGCAATGGCTTTTTTTTTTGAGGATTGGCGGTTCAGTGAAAGCGAAAATCTGGGCGGAAACAAGTTTTCTTTTTGGTCGAATGAGGTTTTTTCTTCTGTCTTTTCCCATGAGAAATTCCAGTTTCTTATGGCGATTCTTATCTATGAAACTTTAGAACTATTATTCATAAGAAGGTTCTTCGCTCTCTCATTTATACGAAAGACCGAATTCACCGCTCCCCCTTCCTCATTCCGTTGCCAAGTTAGGCGAATTGGCATGAACCACTCTACTTCTTTCACTTTAAGCCGTTACCGTAGCCATCGATGTGAAGTTGGTTGTAGCATTAGTAGTCGTATAAGCTTAAATGAGTCAGCCAGTGGCAGGTTGGAATCAGGGCAGCCGAAATCACGTATCGAAATAAGCGAAGAGAACTCATAAAATTTAATTAGAGCCTGAAAAGTCCCGAAAAACTGACTGGTGGGTGTTTGACGGCAGTAACAGCTTACGTGTCTGTTCCCAGAGGGTTTCACCTCGTTCCGCTTCATAACTCCCAGAAACAGGTCGAGTTCATAGTAAAGTATGACTTCTTACTCAGATCTTCCGGACAGCCCAAGTTTTCATTGCTGAATCGTCTTCGTTATTCTGGGCGATTAATTATACAAGTATGCTGCGTATCCTTACATGAGCTCATATCGATTCCTTTTTGTTTACTTCTTCTCTGTTTAAGTTGCTCGATGAGCTAAACTTTTGGCTTAATATTTTTTTGGGGGATGCCAGCAGGGAGGATTCCTTGTCTGGCGCCAATACCTCGTTTTGTGAATGGAAGCAGACGTTGCATCTTCGGGGGTGGATGTGGTATAGCTTCAAGTGGCGTACTGGCGCATATGGATGGTCCGGAGATCGAATCCGGAAACGGCACTTGTGCATGACAATCAAGTTTCCATGCTCCTATTGTCCGAAAATTGGTGCCGAACACGTCGGGGAGAATGAAATGCAAGGCCAAATACCCGCTCAATAAGCTACAGCAATCCTGGATACAAGTCGAATGCGCGGCGCATTCCGAAACCGAGTTTGATTCATGCTATTGAGCTTTATTTTTCATCTCTCGGACGAAATTATGTTGTTACGAGTTGTCCAGACCACCTCTATTAGTCGGGTCGGTAACATCCGGATTTTTTTAGAAAGTGTTATATGCAGGATCCCAGCGGAAAGAGTCTTCAGTGAGGAAGTGGACTTATAGTTGCCTTGTAATCATTACAGGAATGGAGAAATGCATGGTCACTTTTCAACCCCCCTCCCTCCAATAGGTGATTGGGCTGTTTTGATTGCGCCACGCTTTAACCCATAATTCAAAGACATTCAGATGCTTGAATTTCTAAGGGAAGAGCTGGTTTCCGTATAGATCTTGAGAAGCATAATACCGAACATCGACCCTAAGCAAACTGATGGAAATGGTCTTGAACTTAAGCGAAAACCCATTCAAATGACGGAGCCTTTCTGATTACCCATTTCGGTTACGTCTCTTGGTATTGTATGATGTAATAAAAAATGTTGAGAAACCAGATTGGCGGATAACAGGTTCCTAGAGAGCACCGTGTCCCAAGAGGGTATGGGTTCACATAAACTTGAAGTTCAGAATAAATCAGAGTACAGTTTGAGAATGGGAGACTTCTGCAGTCTGATGAGCGCATACACATTGAACAAGAGGTACCCCGACACTTTTCAGTCCGATAATCCGGTTTTGGAAGAGATTTCTCAAGTCTTGCATCTCGAAAAGTGAACTGGGTGCCCGAGTAGGATTACAGTGTCCCTGGAAACCTATGTAACGAACGATTAGGGAAACTTCGTCGAAATCCTACGCTAGCGATCACTAGGAATTTGTTTTCACATCGTAGTAAACGAACTCGTTTTCTACCAGTTGGTGGACTTTCTCTCGATCATTGGCTGTGGACGAAACCAGTAGCGTCACGGCGATTAGTCGATCCGTTGACTATGCATAGCCATTGTGGATGTTCTGGTTGAAACGACGATTATGTCAGGCATTTTTGAGGGTCTGCCCTCAAACGGTGTCATGAGGCTTCCACCTTTTTCTCCGATTAAATGGATTACTTCTACTAACGCGAGGAATCAACAGGAAGGGCTTTCATCCGGCGTTCTGTTGATTGACGACGTCCAGTTCCGGACTAAACGAAAAACATCATTCTCTCAATCGCCGCGCTATGCGGTCAGTGCTACGCTCNAGTTGGTGGACTTTCTCTCGATCATGGGCTGTGAGCGAAACCAGTAGCGTCACGGCGATTAGTCGATCCGTTGACTATGCATAGCCATTGTGGATGTTCTGGTTGAAACGTCGGCATTTTCGAAGGTTTGCTCTCATGAGACTGTCATGAGGCTTCCACCTTTTTCTCCGATTAAATGGATTACTTCTACTAACGGGAGGAACCAACAGTTATGGGCTTTCATCCGGCGTTCTGTTGATTGACGACGTCCAGTTCCGGACTAAACGAAAAACATCATTCTCTCAATCGCCGCGCTATGCGGTCAGTGCTACGCTCTCTATACCTTTGCTTTTCGTTTGGTCACAACTACCCATTTCGTCGAGCCGTTGTTTACTTCTCACAGCTATTGTTTACTCCACAGTATAATAGTTGCTTAGAGACTAGAATGAGCATTAAAATTCATCAAGGAAATCCAAAATATCTCTTTGGAACTACTTTTGTCGTTCGATGCTTCTACTGGCATACATAGTAGTAACTTTTGATACTTACCTCTGATACTCGGACAACTTCTATTCACTTCTCCGCTGCTTGGGAAGCTTTTCAATCGATCTCTTTGCAAATCGATTTCCGATCAATTGGGTGTGTCCCTGCAGAATATCGATTTCTTTGGATTGGTGGTGCCTAGGAGAGGAAGTATGAAAAGGAAAAGTCCAAATCATCTTTTTGATACCTAGCACTTAAGCACTGCACTCTTGGTACGCTGGTCCACTGCCAGATTTGCTCTAACGGATCATCCCTAAGTGCTCCCATACAACCCCGTCTGAGTGGTTTCAGAATCCATCACAAATGGCTTCTAGTGGAATGTGACCATCTCGATTTCACCGATGAGACCTAAATCTTTCGAACTTTCCCCAGATTCCTCTCGCACGTAGCCGGTTTCCTATCAAAATGACTCGTCTAGCCAAATGTTTCCCAAAACCACCCCAGTTTTATAAGAATGCAAGGGTGCATGGGTAAAAGCATTACTCAAGATTATATGTCGCGATATAACTTGGAATCCCACTCTAATGTGAATGAATCGGGATAATGCTATACGCCCGTGGGAGTAGGTAGAACGACGTGTAATTCAAAAAGAAGTAGTAGTTCGCTAGGTGCAAAAAACCCGTTCATTAATTCCCACGATTTTGACTTTACCAAAATTCCTGTCCGCTGAGTTTGAAGTGGCTAGAAGCGCTCCGTTATTGAAGTGTTTCTTTCAATGACCACAGTCATCTGCAGCATTTGTCCGTTTACAGAAAAAGAAATGCTGAACACGGGCGACCTCCGATGTTGGCCATTCCGGTCACTGGATCCTGACAGGTGCTATTTAGTCTCCTATAAGAGAACGGACATTTTTCTCTTCTCACCTTTTTTTCTTTTCTATTCACCTTGAGAATGGAAGTCATCGGAGTAACTTCCATGCCATCTACTCGACTGCTATCCAGGAACATTTGGAAGGAAGTTCACACAGTTCGCTCACAAAAGCGGTACAATCAGCTTTTCTGTCTTCGCTGATGAATGCGACACCATTCAATTTTTGATTTGGAGATGAAAGGTCTCGATTTATAGAAGGAATCATGTGGGCGAGACAACTAGCTAAGAAGAGCGCTGCCACTGTTTGCTAGTTGTCTCGCTGTGCGGCATGTTGTTAGTGTCTCTAGAGAGGAGGCCCAGTCAGCCCTGGTGCCATTAGAGCCGCACTTCTTATGTCTCGATGCTAACAGAATCCAGAACTTATCACTGAATCACTATGGTAGCTTCCCGCCCGGGTTTGTCGTCCAGCCCATCGAACATTGGCGTTGCTTCCTTGGAAATGTTTTTTGGACTCACTCTGCGACCATCTTTTGAATCATTCAGTTCTTGAGATGCTGAGTGGGAGAGACATCCTCAGATCCTGTTTTGAGGCGTTTGCCAAAGCGGCAGAAAATGAAAGTGTCTAGAAGACACCGTTTGATGTCGTAAAAGGCAATCGGATAACGGCGCTATACGTTACGACGAACTTCGTGTTCATAATAGATGTAAGTCATAGATATCATCAAAGTGAACAGAACAAAGCTGTACTTTTCTCCCGGCTGGCTTACTGTTAATCCGACATACGATGGAATTCAAAATCTGGACATCAGTGTACATTCGCTTGGACCATAAACGGTTCTTTTGCTTTCGGTTGTAGAGGTTTTAGTTTCAAAATTTCCTTTGAGTTTCACAGAAGGAGTTGTGGTGGCTTGGCACCTATTTTAAGCTTTCTTATACCAACGATTCACACTAACCACTTGGACGGCTCTGAGAGCCGCCTGAATGGTAGGAAAATTTCACTGACAGGGTCGTCTTCAACGCCGATGCTCCAGTCCTGTTTTATTCCAACAGCTATGAGCTTTAGTTTTCACTGCCACGGAAAGCCCACAGAATTGGGAAGAGAAGAGAGGCGGCGAGGAAAGAATAGCTCAAAAGGTATCAAGCGTCTCTTTTGCATGACTCCGAGCACTGGCATAAGGGCACCTCGATGATAGCTGTGAGGCCTACACTACTCATGAAGGATATTGTTCCTCGCAGCGGCGTGTGCCGTTAGGTCAATACGCGGCGAGATACGCACGCAACGTTTGCACGATAAAATGAGCTATAGTAGCGCCAGGCTGCGCAACTGGGCCATTTGCGACGCTAATTCCCTTTCTGATTAAATGCTACACATTTCACCCAACTGGTTTTGAAATTGGCCTTTGAAGTTTCCCGTTATGGGAAGCATGCCTATTAATAGATAGGGTAACTGTAACTCCTTCTGGAATAGCCCTGACCAATTACCTAACGTTGTGAGGCTTCCGCAACCCCACCCCCCCCCCCCCCCCCTTCCCTTCTCAGAACAGATATTAGCTATGCTTTAGCGTAAGGTTCTAGTAAAAGATGCCTTTACTAGGCGTATAGGGGCAGTAATCTCATGGCGCCTCCATCCTCATACCCGACACGTTCTAGATGTATCACCAGCTACTTCCCTGTGTGGCACGTGTATATCTCTGAATCCCGTTCACACCTATGACGAATTCAGAAGGACAACCTGTAGTTGAGTGACTCATCCAAAGATTGTAGGGACTTACCCAACCGGAACCACGAAGCATCACTTAGGTAAAACCTGTTGGTTGCCATCGGATATGGTTCCAGTGCTACCAAGCGCTCGTTTCTTCCGTCCAACATATACTTGAGATGTATCCATCGTGTTCAACGTTCGTCTTCAGACCTGTTCTTTTCATGAGTTTACATTCCTTTTCAAAATGAAGGCACTCACTACCAGACTTCCAAGTCCGCTTAAACGGAGTGCCCTTTGGTGAACAATTTCCCTTTCGCGAGCTTTCTCTCGAATTCTTCAATTTGTAATGGCCCAAAACCGGATCAACATACAAAAACCGGCTTTTCAAGGGTTTGGTCCTCTTTGTGGCCTTTCGTTTATATATTCCCGTGGTATGCATAAGTTATGGCCAGTTCCCCGATATAATCCATTTGTGGACATCTGCTTGGATCCTAGACGTTTCCTCTGCTCTCAAAACGGTCTGAGTCCAAATCGCTCAGACTTCCTTTGCTCAGACTTTGGCCATGTTTCCTTTGCTTTCCCTATGCTCCTCACAATTTACCAGCCCTTGGAATGGGCCTTACCCCAGTAACTGGGCGATATAGCGTGGATTTTTGATTATTTATTATCTTACTGATTGATATTTATTGACATACCGGCCATAATCCCTTACCTCTTTTCTCTCTAGTAGCTCTAACCCGGCCACATGAAGGAGAAGGAGAAAGGCGAGCAATTAGTGTTGGCTTAATTCGATCTAGAGATCGTGTTTACAGTAATGCCGCCTTTGCTTACTATGACACTGACTAATCGTATCAAGAACCCGTGTTATACCCCTTCCATGCAGCCTTTGCAAATCGCTTGTGTGAATTTTGTTCCGAGTGAGTTTTCTGCAGTTTTACACTTTTTTACCCTCTCCTGTAGACAAAATCTATTCTAGACAGGACCTTACCACTTCGGCTCCCTCCGACCGCAAACTTTCGCAAAGAATCTCTGCGCTCACAAAGAGCCAAAAAACGAGAAAGAGGTCGCAGGGGGGCCAAACGGCCGGTTTGTTCGCAATAATAGCCGGCTAAATGGATGTTTATTGCTAACCATGTACTGGTCACTCCAGTCTATTGTAAGCTGTTCGTAGATCAGACGATGGAAGATTGAGGGCTCAACTGTTGGTGGTATCTGAACTGGCTTTTGTGAATCCGTTTTTACTTTCAACAGGTATTTTTCCGGAATTCAAAGCTCTCAGAGGAACGGGTATTCTTTTCTAGCAAAGGACTCAATGAACCGCCCTCCTCGTGTCTTGCCGGTGACGAATGTAGGTGTCATAGAACCTTGAGGAGCTGTAAGGCCAATGCCAGCTCAGCATCACTAAATCTTGGCCATATTGACATGGTCCTTTGCAAAGTGGGTGCTTGGTGAGAAATGGGTGCATTAAAAACGAAACATTGTGGGACAACTACAATCCAATCTGTGCAAAGGTCTCATCGGGAGTTGAAATGCATGGCGTGACCTAGGTCAACGGATCATGTCAACTGGTCCTATACGATTAGTTCCGTAGCCTGCACTATACTACTACTACCTATATGTGAGCGATGTGGTAAGATTCTTCGACCTATACCTTCTCTTTCCACCATTATCCACGCTATGGCTTACTTTCTCTACTTTTCCGATTAACTATTTTTAAAGAAAATATATATTCCCATTTTGTTTTCCTGTTTGTCTTGTCTACGCAAATCTTTGATCCAAGGATGAAACTGGGCATTTAGCATTAATACATGTCTTAGATGTTCTTCTCGTCTGATGGCCAAGATGTTACAAATATAATTTTTATTTGGCTAATTTTCGGAAAGTCGCTTTCGTCAGCATGGAAACCGAAAATTATTCGGGTTCCATTCTGATGAGACGACGTTAAGACGTCGGTGTTAGGTGTAGCCTATAGATATCTGGAACGGACTTGCAAGACAAATTACTTCACTCCCACTTCAGATGTAGGTTCTATAAAAGTTACATATGTTCTCTAATTTAAAAGCTTCATAGATAGCCTGCCAAACTTCGACTTAATAAGAAGAACCTCTTCTTCAAGATCTTTTGAGACAATGAAAGGGAAATTTCGATGAATTTGATGAGCTGCGAGGAAGCCGGCACCGGTTTTTGCCCGACAAACTGCCCACCTTCTGTCGTCAGTCTGAACGCCACTCGTTGGTCCTCTATTGTCTTTAGCTAATTTCACGGTACGACAATTTTCACATCCTTAAATTGCTCACATCCGTAAGCGGGCGACAGGACGTTACCTGGATGGACTATCGGGCTTAGGTGCCTTGATTAGATAGTAAAAAAATGGCGGGTCAAGCGGCTATATAAGGACAACTTCTTCACTATATTTGTTTTCACCATTCAAGGTTGACATTTATTTAAAGAAAAAGGTTTTCGCAAATTTCTTCATCTTTCTTCACCGACCTTCGTTCACCCAACTTCCCCTATTGTACTTCTTGTATGATTGCTACTGCCGGAAGGAGAAAAATGCAGCATTCAACCGGTTTCAAGAGATCCGAGGCACTGTTGGCAGTTTGCTCTTACAGATTTGAACAATGGGAACAAGGATTTTCCAGGAAGGTATGGACACTGCTGATGCAGCATTGAGTGATTTTCAGCATGGGGCTAAATTGGCATCGGAGTGATTCCATTTCTTGGCGCAAGGGAAATGCGTGGCGCAATCCGTAGACTTTGGTTAATACTGATCACTTTACAATTTTGCACTGAAAGTTTGTGGTAAGCCTGGGATCAGAGAACCTTTCGCTCTCGCCGCTCCACCGTCTGATGAGATTCCTACAGAATACAGTTGGTATTCGTTCTTCATCGATCATTTTGCACTATGACATGAATACTACTCTGAATCGGTGTGGCGGGGTCCTGTAGGTGTCCCGGGAAAGTGGAGCCAATGGTCTGTAAGGGATAGGGTGGGTCATGTCTAGTAATTTTGTGTTTTAATGAATTTATATCGAAAAGAAATAAGAATGTGGGCTAACTAAACCACAGTTCATCAGAATGGATGCAAAAGTTCGTTCATCAAGTGGGGAGGTAAGTTGATCGACCGGGCAGTGTGTGAATGAGTAAAGTCCTTCCTCCGTTAGGATATTTGGGTCAAAAACGAGAAAATCCTTCGGTGTTAAGCCGTGCGAATCCGTCTAACGAGGGTCAGATTTTATTCGTATGGCGAGGAGCGCGAATTGCCTAGATCGCTGTCGGCGACCACCCTCAATAGACCCAACAATATCGTTGACATTCTCATCCCAATTCACAAGATATGGACGATTGATTCTGAATTCGTGCCGACATGCGGCAACGGCAATTCTCGAATAACGTCGTACTCGTTTCGTGCTGAGCACTGAGCTTTCTTAACCGGTCGCCCGTTTACATAGGCTTTCCGATCGAAAACTACCCTGAATAAGACTTCGCTGCCCTTTTAATTGGCTATCCGAAAATGTTTCTCGATGTTATCTCTGATTTCACTCTACTCTCACTTCATCTTTGGGAAATTCTAGACAAATACAGCCCAGTGATCCAATTTATTGCGGACGATACTTGAGTTCGATCCCTCCGAGCCAAGCCTTTTCCTTTTCAGTCCGATTTCCCTTCGTGATTGGCTCACCTTCTTCAGAATATGTATTTTTTACTACATTCAGAAACGCTCGATTTTTAGAGTGGACCCTAATTTTCGTTGGCTGACCTATCTTCGAGCTAGAATCCTTAATTGCTCATAGTATACTGAACTTCTTATGGCCCGAGAAGGCTGAGGGCTTAGCCTGAACAGGTCGGACCTATCTTGCAGGCTACCACAATTTTTAAGTCAGCTGTATTCCGTATGAAGGTAAATGTGAAGAATTACACAAAGAAGCCACCTTCTCATTAACTGCAAAGAGACGGGGGTGGGGTAGCTAAGGGTGAATTTAGAACAGGGGCAGATGTGTTCCACCGTGCTGGCTGGCCTTTTGGCGGTGATTTTCTCAAAACCTCCATCCTTCGACTTTTTTCCTCAACTTAATGTAGAGCTTAACTCTGCAATCACATACTGCTTATGATTATTATTGTATTGCCATGGGTATTGAGTCGAATATGCAGATAAGAGCGTATTCACTCTCAAATAATCGCTCGATACTGGAAGATCGCTTGCATGGCGCATTCTGGCAGATTTCTCCATAATTTGTCTAGGAAAAGTCGATTTTTCTCCAAATGCACGAAATATCAAGTTTTCTTGTTTATCATGCTTTCAATCTGACCTCTTCGACGCTTAACGTGACGATGATGATGGTCACAATTGCTGGGTGTACTTTTTCTTCAATGATTCCCATGTAATCTATGATGGCAAAGAAACGATCGTCGAGGTTACACGGTCATCAGTGACATCAACGACATTTTCTTGAGCCGATTACTACGCCCTTCTGAAGACCTAAATGTCCTAAAAACAACCTGACACATTCACGATTGTCATACATCGCCGTGTTTCTCAGCGATCTCGTTTTTTTTGGCTATATCCCTTCACTCATGCCCTCATTTCTTAGCCCTTTCTATGGTTCTAGAAACTACAAAAGACCAGTTCTTCCATAGATTTCCTTTTGAGTACGTAGTTCAGGCCACCGACCTTCATATATTCGACTTCCCGGGACTTAAGCCTATTTTTTGCCCACTTTTCCAGGGTTTCGAGGTCCCACCTCCAGGATGATAAGAAGATTAGATTTAGGATGGCCGCTCTGGAATTTCCTCCAATTAATCGGCTTCATTTTTTAATCTCTAAGCCCTTCGCTGAATTGGACTTCTTGTTCCATATCCTTCCCCTTTTTACACTTCCTTCATGGGGAACTCTCTACTCATACACGTTTCTGCGATGGATTTCCCATTTTTGCTAATTTCTCTCCTGGAGGGTACTTTCAGAATTTCTTTTTCATACGGTTTTGGGTTGGCTTTATACATTCCCACAACTCGTCTACCACATAAATATGTAGTTTCACCACATAAATATGTAGTTTCAGAGTGACCGGTTTACTTAGTCCATAAACCAGACCAGTCCTTTTTTGCCTGCGCTCCTATTATTTTTATATTGGAAATTAGCGACAGCTACTGAACTCGTTTTATCCCAGCAAAATCATTAGCAGAGTCCATTCACATTTTCTTCGAAACTTTTAGCCTCCCAGATCACCTTGGAAAGGTCTCGTGGCTGATTCATTGGGAGGGTTGTTATGCCGTCAAGAACATTCCGCGGGATGGGTGGGTTTGGCAACTTTGAATAGAGAACGATCGCACTTGGGTACGCTTGATGGGTCCATTTCAAGGTCTTGAATGACAAACAGGGAAAGTACATTTCTCGAATTAGACTATTCCCTTTTCGAACCTTGGGACCATGGGCAGGGGACGGGATCGAAACTGACGGGGGGCGTTACAAATGGCAAAAGTCACTTCCATCTGGAAGCACCATCATATCTTGAAGGCCATTCATGCCCCCTATCTTGTCGATTATCGTTCCGAACATCCATCCGCTATGATTCGCTTCGAATACTTTCCTGGAAAGATTCGTTCTTGAACTTGAAACCTTAAGTAAATTAGCTAAGCCCATCATCCCAAAACTGGCTTAGCCCAAAAACGGGATTGATGACTCTAAATGGTTTTTCCTTTATTCCAGAAGAATCCATTCCCAAATTTGAAGCTGTAGTGAATTTGCTCAATATTCCCTCAATAAAGCAAATATGAATAGCCGATAAGGGAGAGGAGCGCTTGCGTGTGAAATAGCAATGGATTCTAGGGCATAACTGGTTGCCGACAGTTCATCCGCTTCACACAACGATCCTCCCTTTGTGGTCGCAAACACACTGCGGCTGGTCAGTTACGGCCGTTTATCCGTTGAGCAATGGGATCAACTTGTAAAAGTCACTGTTCCTCTGGGAAATGTTCATGGTCAGAACTGATTACGGTAGAATTCTGATCTGGAACGTACCGTACTCTCCAGGCTTTAAAACTGTGAAAACTCGGTATCGGTGAAACAGTTCGCCTGATAGTTTTGCCTATGATCTCGTGATAGCCTTGCATGTCAGCTCTTTTTGAACATCTGATCCGGGTCTTAATTCTCGTCCCATCTCCTACCAGATTGACGACTATCCTTTTTGATTGTTTTCGTCGTCCTTGGCTACCCTACTCAGCATTGTAAGCTCTCTCTCTCGTCCTCTCCGTTATTTTTCGTCCAACTTTTGTTTGTGTTGATCATTGTCTCTTCCACATAATTAGTCCAAACATTAAACTCTTTTTTTTTTTGAATTATTTTCAACTTTCCAATAATCGATGTCTGTATGCTTCGGACCGAATGGTTCTTGTTGGGCTATTTATTTGGTACCATTCACGTCTGGGAACAGGATGTCATTGATTTGTTCAATGTAGGGCTCCGACAGGCACTCTGTATACCAAGTAGAAGGGCTCGAGATCCAATCATTGGGTAGAGATTCAAGATGCATGGCGTATCTGTGAAAAAGAAACCCCATGCACTTTGCTGGGTTACTATGTTTTTACAGAAGTTTCAGCGTTCAAAATGTTAGCAAGTTTTCTTGCTACACGATTTTCTCCTTTCGGACTATTTTTTTCTACTTGCACTGCTTTTTCGTCTAGATCTAGGCTATTTTTGGAAACATGGGAAATTCTTCCTTCAGTTTTCACTTTCATAAATTTCAGTCTTTTTCTTATTGTACTATTTAACAATAATGACTGAGCCTGGAAGATGATTGAGCAGACTTAGTCTCACTCGAATACCTGTAAACCTGTTATTCAAGCTCTGCACAAGCTTGTCGTACAGGATCTCTGCGCTTACTCTCATTCTTGTTGTGAGCCTTGACGGAGCGGGTTACTCATGGCCCATTTTCCTCTTCAAACAGTGAAGTACATACCAGAAGAACCAGCTAGCTTTGGGCTATAATTGACCCATATTTCTTCAATTCGCATTTCAGTTTTTATTTTGGTTACATGAGACTTTGAAAAACTGTCAAATTTCTTTTTATACTCGTATAATAATTACCATAGATTATAGCAACCCGTCTGTTCCTAAAGCAGATTCCGATTTTCAATCAAGTTAAATTACTTCTATTGATTCAAAGTAACTTAAAAGGCTGAAAAAAAATCCCTTGAAGAAATTCACTACTGAAAAAGTCTTCTGTAGGACCCACGGTGTCACAGAGACTGCAATCCGCGGAGTCAAATTGTTTCCAACCCCATTCATATTGAAATTTTGTTGAGAAAACCAATTGGTTGCAGGTCATTTTGAAGCTCAAGCGACTCTGAATGAAAATCTATTGTTTAGCTAGCTCTCTTGAAAATGTGGAACATGCTCACTTTTCCTTCGGCCCCCTCAAGTTCTCCAATATGTTTGATGAGCCCTTTGTGCGAAAAATACCTACGCCAT